>JBBPKJ010000958.1:0-14545 GCA_038089195.1 Brasilioporus rufonigricans | reverse complement strand
CTGGTGAGACGGTTGTCCCTTCTGGGCGGGGTCAGATCCAGCACAAATCATCCGATCACCACCGATCATCGTCGGGATGTCCTTGATAGTATCCAGATTCTCCCCGTCACCTCGCCCCTCTGCATCTGTTATGATTGTGAACCGACAAAGCCTACTCATTACAGAGATGAGACGTACCTTCTTTGTCGTCCGATTTCCAGCAAGTGATATGGTCACGTAGCAGTTGCATAATAAATATTGAATCATCGTTGTCCTTCTCGGAGAGCCCGTCCAGTCCTGCGCGAACACCGTCTAGCGCCTGCTGCGCCATGTGGACTGCCTGATCATGGTCATGCAAAACCTCATGATGGAGCAAGCATAGCTTTATGGCGAGATGGAGACGGATGGGATGTGTTGCTCGAAGCTGGGAACTGGCGATGCTCGAGGCACCCTCGTAAGCAGCCAAAGATTGCACAATGCTTTCCTTGCGTCTGTCATCGACCTGAAAATCGGACAAGTAACGATAGTAATCGCCAATCCTATAACATGGACGATCAGACAAGCTTTTCAGAGAAGTGAGAGGACTCACATTTGTCTATAAAAAACAACGGATTCCATTGACGTAGCTGACCGGATGAGATGTCCCTCGAGGATATCAAGAACTTCCTTGCAAATGTCAACGATCTTGCGTTCGAGCTTCAGTCGGTCGCACTTGATCAATGGTGGACCGGCAGCATCACCCTTGAACTGGTCTTCAGCTGCTGATGTGATGCTCCACAATGCAAGATAAGCAGCAGTCAGATTTTGATATCCAACAGAGAGAAGGTTGCGTTCGTCGGGAGTGAGCTCCTGGTCCAAAAGTGTAATATCCTTCATGTGACTGACCATGTCTAGCGAAATGTATAAATATGAACATTCGAGGGCATCTAACGAGGCGGGAAGTAACTTGCCTTCCCAACGCCCATCCTCTCCAGCAGCCTTGGCAAGGAGTAGTAACTCTTCGCGAGCAATCAAGTTCTGGAAACCATACTATGTTTAACATGTTTTGCCATGAGTTTGTAAATTCAGCGATGAGCTTATTAACTTACTGTAGGAGGATGAAGCAACTAAAATGCGCTATTTACACATAACCAAGATTGTTAGTCCCTTCGTTTATTCGACAAGTCTGATACATACCGTGTAAAATGTAAACAATGCGAAAAGTCGTAAATCAGTTGCGAAACGATCAGACAAAGCGGGGCTAGAATTAGAGTTCGAAGTCTAAGTGCGATGATTCGATGCTTACGGAATCATCCAAATCATCCGAGTTTTTACGCTCCATGGTGATAAGGAGTGAAGGACAAGCGGACACGTCACCTCCTTTCGGAGGGAAGATGACCACTGCAAACATATGAAACTTGACCAAAGTACAAGGAAAACAATCGCTTACATTCTTCATTGAGTAGCTTTTCCATAGCGAGTTCTAGCGTATGGAGTGTTTCTTCCTTTTTCATCTTCGAAACAGACCCTGGAGACGTGCAGACTGAGAAGCGAACCATGGCAGATAACTCAGGAGGGCTGAACGTCGCTAATGTTAATCAGCATATCTGGCCAAGGGAAATCTCACAGTAGAATCATATCATCCCACTCAGTGGCTTCTCCCGGCACTACAGGTCTATTCTTCGTCCTCGATTTCATGCTACCAGATTGGACTAACACATAACATTCGGTCGGAGTGCGTCCGAGGCCAACAGTTAGTTGATCGCCCCGGATATCTGCGAAATATCTTGTAGGTCCCTCTGGGAACATTGGCAAATATACAACACACATGTAATGACAATCCGAGAGTTAGCACTGCGGGGTTTGAAGTGGAGAGATATCGCATCTACTACATGCTGCAGAGTCCTTAATAAGCGAACGGTACGCGACAAAGAAAAAAAATAAATGATTACGGACAGTTTCGAGTGGTATCATCCATTCGTCATCGTGAGTGATGGCAACAGAGGCGTCCGGATCCTGACCAGAGAAGGCTTAGCTGTTCTGTGAAATAACCTGTCTACTCTGTCACAAACCTGGCTCAACAGGAAATTATTGATGACATCGGAGTAGTGGTGGGGCTGGCGAAAGATTCAGTAGTCAGATTGAAATTCACTGGGAATGTACCCACTTGAGAAAGTATAGGATAGTGGGCGAGTTTGGAAAAGTTCCGTTTTGTCCCTTTAGAAAACGCCCATTTCGGAAGTGTGAAATAAGATGCTTCGATGGGTAGATCGTGGAGAGATATCACATCTACTTCAGGCTGTAGAGTCCGGAATAAGCGATACTTCAATGCGATCTTGTATCCCCTTAAGAATATCGATTGATTGGAGTTTCCGTTATGACCGCGTTGGGGCCAATACTTCCAGACGGCGTTAAATTCGTGCTCCCATCTATAGTTGACTGGATTGCTGCCACCCCCAATCTTCATTGCCTTCATTGACCAACCACCTCGAGGCGGTGCATCCCGGAACGACAAGAGCGACCAAGAACGGGATTTGTAGAAGCCAGTGATGAGGTAGAGGGTGTCATTGGAAATTTGTCGCCGGAGCTGTTCAGTGACGAAACGATACCAGTCGACAGCACTTCGCTTCGCTAGCTCACGAAATTCGGTTTTAACTTTTAGATCATAGAATGCAGCACCATGTGGGAGGATGAGAATCGCGCCTTCCGAGGACCATACAGTGAATTCGTATCCAGTACTATAGTAACAAATGGTATTCAGTGGCTCCTACATACAGACATTTCATTATGGGTATACCTGGATGTAGGATCGCTGGTGGAGGGTTTCCGTTCCACCCCATCAGAGGATATGACAGAACCAGGGGAGATGGCGTTCGATTCAACATACACGTCGTCCAAGCCATTCAGCGTGATAGGACAAGCAGGAGGACGAAGGGACTGTGGGACACCATTGGGTTTATGAAGTGGATGGTCATGCGGCTTGCAAATGTTGAAAAGGACGTCAAAGCCGCGATCGGGGTCGACGATCCCGACATCTCCAACCTGGAGACCGTCTTGCTGATGGTCGTGCGGGAGAGTATTACTTGGCCCAGGATTCCACAAAGGGTACCCATAATGTATTGGTAGACATTTAGCATATACATCCTGTGGGGAATTGCCCATGCCTGGGGTCGGGGACAAGAACTCGTCGGTTAGGCGCTATTGGATTAGCTAATCATCTTACGACGATGTACGAGTCGTCGAATGAACCGCTACTTCTGGGACTGCCCATCCACCTCAGAGTCACATGAACTCCAATCTCAGTCAACGACTGCTAATTCACCTTGTTCGTCATGACCATAAATAAGCGATAGCAGCTGTGTCCTTACCTGGTCGCACACAATTCAGAATTACGCCCTCCCAATAGTAAAGCTAGTAAATGTTGAACGTCAAACGCACTCTCTCGAAAACGCGGTCAGCATGTATTTTTCTTGGAGGCACCCTTCCTCCTTCTGATTGGACCTACAGACAGGTCCCTACTAGCATTTCATCTACTGCTATCGGTACGACCTGTGCAAGGTTCTACACCTTGCCGGAACTCTTCACTGACCTCTAAGTAGCTTAACTCCTACTTTGCGCTTGTACCACGTTTTATTTTCCAAACATTTCTAAATGAATGACATTCACGCACGCACCTAGATGTCACCTTGAGAAGCGTCGAGTGATATGGCATCTGGGATCGATCAACGATTGGGGCTAGGTATCGCTCTACTCGACGTGTCGAACAAGGTGACTAAAATGACAGCAGGGACGAGGAACCAAAGTGACGATCAATTGGCGGGATGTGGAAGCGAACCTATGATATCTAGCATTCTTGCCCACTGTTGCTTTGATGTTGATCGTCAGACAATGTCAATGGCAACTTGGCAGAGAAATAGTCCAGTCGGTGGACAGCCTGTCATTACATCATTCTGCGTGTCCCTCATTTGAACCAGCCGCTATTCCCTTGGTACTGCTGAGAAGCACCCCATGCTCTAATCAACGCCATCTCAGTTCACACACCATGCTAAAGTGACCTACTTGCACTAGTCTCTCGTAGCCGGGGCATTCATTTCGAGGGGGCAGTCGTTTTGATCATGCGTCCTTTCCAGGCGCCAAATGGGGGACTACGACGAGACGGTCAAGGAAGCTGTTTGTATCAAGCCCTTTGCTCTTTGGTACTTATTTCCACCCCATCTCTCGTTCCACCACTTGCACCGGGGGAAAACGATCTTTAGCTCTGTCAGAAATGGAGATGTATGAATTCGGGTTAAGACCCTTGACACTTTTCACAGTCTTGAGGCGACAGAAGTAAGCTGGCTGTCCTCCACGCGTGTCCTCGTCATCGAGTCAGCCAAGTAGCCAGCTCCGAAAGTGTGCATCTCTCATATGTGTTGACCTTCAGGCCAATGTGCCGCGGCCAAGAAAAGACCCAGGTTGGCATGACCAGTTCACCAAACGATACCCCACAGAATTGAGCCACGGTCGAACTGCCAGTTGCGGCACGTCAACACTATATGATGCATGCATAGTTTCGGCGACTGGAGCCGCACCGTGCAAGAATATTCTGTCCGACGTGGTATGGTATAAATCGCTGAGTGGCCGAGTCAGACCATTTATTCCGATGGAGTCGTCTACCTTGGTGATCTCTACGTCCTCACATGTAGGCGTCGTTGCTCGACACAGATCGAGGTTCATCCCAATATCTGATTCTGGTGCAGGTGGACCGAGATTTGAAAGGAAGATCTAAAATCATGCGTGTAGTTCATTTCTGGTACCGTAGCCGTGCCTGCTGGTGTTTCGATAGAGTCGGTTGGCGAGAGCGGGTGGTGCAGCGGGACGTGGGGTAGTGTGTGTGCACGGGGACGATGTAGGCCAGTATCGTGGATGGTTTTACCCCTGCAGCTTGATAAGAATCAGGCATGGTCGCATGTCAAGGCGCAAGGACTCACCTTGGTGCAACAAGATAGCCTCGGTATCAGGATCATCCGAGTGCAGTTTCTGTGAAAGCCATATCTCTTGACCTCTGCATTTGCTCTTCCAAATGCTGAGTTACGCGCGGCGGAAATACAGTTGAGGGGTGGATGGTCTGAGAACGACGGTGAGACGGGATGCGAGGTTGAGCAAAGACATGAACCTGAAACACAGGGCAGAAAAAGTGCGGCAAATAGGTAGGACTAGAGCAGGTGAAACTAGCCTGGAGGCAGCTCGGCGGCTGCGTTCATCTCCTGGGCGAATCTGAAGGTGAGTGCATTGGGTACTCGGTGCTAAACGAATTGATGACTTGAGGAGGATGCACTTGGATGTCCCTTCTTTGGGTTAACCCTACACAGGATGTTGATGTCTCCCCTCTCAGTCAATTTTATGATGGGTATAAATCTTTGGTGCCATCGTTGCATGGATGTAACAATGGGGGCATTATTTTGTGCCCTGCCGAGGGCGCGTTCTGTTAAGAACTGGCGAAAAGGTGTTGTCCACAAAGGATCAACTCTCGAGCAGGGAACTTATGGAACTAGAGTACCGTTAGTAGAGTTAGAAAAGTCTAGAAAAGACTACATACTCTCAGTGCTGGTCACGCTACTGCCAGTGAGGGACTATCTACGAGAGTTCAACTCGAAGTGCGCTCTAAAGATTATGTAATGTTACCATAAAAGGAAACACTAACTCGTGCGGGATAACTAACACGTTCGAATTGCTCGAAGCCGTCTTCGCTACGACGCCGAGATGCTCTTGCACACAGGATTGATTCCGAAAGGGACGATATGACCACCTCGGTGCAAACGGTTTCTGTCGCTTTACCGTTGGGTTGAATCAATCTCGCGAGTCCTGGTCTATTCATTGGCATGAGGCAAGTGCAAACTACACGAGTTCGTGTTGACGTTCCAGCAAGTGTCGAGAGATCCCAATCCTCTGAACAAGGCCCCTGTTCTCTCCTCGTCCTCACTCCCTTTTTCTATGCTGTGAACCAGGCTGACTTCCCTGCTCAGCATGGACAGGTTGTTGAATGGCCGCCTTGATGCCTGGTGGTGAACTCTGGTCGACGTCTGACAGTGGAATGTTCTCCAAAGCCTGCTCACCCTCCTCTCTCTGTGACTTCCGACTCGCGTCCCAGTCTCCAGATAGCTACTCGTATCTCTTCCTTGGCAATCTCTCTACAGCAACGGGAGTATGCTGAGCCTGGACCGCTTCATCTTTCTGTGGGATTGCTCGGCGAGGCGCGAGGCTAGCGATGTTTATGTCAGCACGTTCTGGAGACCAACCCTGATGGAAAACGATTCACTTGGCCACCGCACGCAAAATTGCTACTCTTGTGGCTTGAAATAGCCCCCGCTCCCTTGGTGGTTTCTGACCGCCACGGGGATCCTGTAACACGAGTCCCATAAGTAAGCGAATAGTAAGGTAGATGGAAGACCAACCACGTCGTTACGAAGCGAATCTGCCACGTCAGGTCTCCATTCCACGTCTTCTAATCCTATTTCCGGGATCATGTTGCCTTTGGACTGCGATGGTTGCGCATGGACGACGGGAGGGGGAGGGTCGACATTTGGAGGACGATCATCCGGCACAAGTAAACGCGCATCGCCCTCCGTCCTCATTCAATCGCTGACTGATATCCAGAGCCAGATCGTCCGGCTCAACTTGCCTACTCTTCTGGAACGGTTGTCTCTCAATGGGGTTAGATGCAGCTCGAATGGTCTGAACGTCCTCGATCTTCTTCGGGGTATCGCTGATAGTATCCCTTGCTCGTCCTTCAGTTCTATAATGCTTATAAACCAATCATGCCTATTCATTATAGATGCGAGACGCACCTCCTTTGTTGTCCGATTTCTAGCAAGCGACGTTGTCACGTAACGATTGCATCACGGAGGTTGAACCATTGTAGTCCTGCTCGAAGAGTCCATCCAGTGCTCGCTGTGCCACGCGTACCGCCTGGTCATAAATGTGCAGAACCTCGTAATGGAACAAGGATGACTTTAAGGCAACATGGAGACGGATTGGATGTGTTACTCGAAGCTCAGAAACAGCAATGCTCGAGGCACCCTCGTAAGCAGCTAAAGATTTCCCAGTGCTTTCCTTGCGACAGTTATCGACCTGAAAGTCGGACAAGTGACGGTAGTAATCGCCGACCCTGCAACACTAATCGTCAGACGCCCCCTTTAAGGCGATAAAAGGACTTGCATTTGTCCATAGAAAACGATGAATTCCGTCGACGCAGCTGAGCGGATGAGGTGCCCTTCCAGGATCTCAAGAACTTCCTCACAAATGTCTATGATTTCATGTTCGAGCTTTTGTCTGTCGCGCTTGATCAACGCCAGACTGGCTGCATTGCCCTTCGATTGCTCTTCCTCCTCAGCCGACAATATCATACTCCACAATGCACGACGAGCAACAGTCAGATTTTGATAACCGAGCGAGAAGAGATCGCGTTCCTCTGGAGCGAGCTCGTGATCCAGACCTACAATATCTTTCATATGACTGACCATGTCTAACGAAGTACATGAACACACACATCCAGGGGCATTTAACGAGGGATAGATAACTTGCCTTCCCAGCGCTCGTCTATCTCAGCAGCCTTGGCAAGGAGGAGTGATTCTTCGCGAGATACGAAATTCTGGAAATGATACCATGTTCAGCATATTTTGTCGCGGATTGATAGGGTCCGTAGCGAGTCCATCAACTTACTGTAGGTGGAGGATGGAGTAGCTAAAATACAATCCAAGGTGAAAATTGTGAAAGAAGTCGTGCATCAGTTTGGAAGCAGTTCAGTAGACCGAGACCAGGATAGTGTCGCGCCTTGTGGGAGGATGAGAATTGCGCCTTCCGAGGAGCAGGCAGTGAATTCATAGTGACAAATAATCACTTGGTATGCTCATTGTTGCAACTTTGGTTGAAAACATACCTATCATTGCGTGACGGATTCAGTCGTATGGTAGGAGAGAATATAACAGAACCAGAGGTAATGGCCTCCGACTTGACAAACACGTCCTCATGGTTCAGTGCAATAGGACTGTGGGACTGTGGGACGCCATGTAGTGCATGGAGAGGGTGGTCGTGCGGCTTGCAAATGTTGAAGAGGACCTCGAACCCGCAATCGGGATCGACAATGCCAACATCCCCAATCTGGAACCCATCTTGTCGATGGTCGGGCGGCAGAGTCTTGCTAGGTTCAGGGTCCCACAAAGGGTATCCATATCATGTTGGGAGACACTTAGCATATATATCCTGCGAGGAGACATCCATAGTTTGTAGTAGGGGGAAAAGAAGACGCCGGTACGGCTGAAAGGTACATTGCGATTGCCTAATGTGGTTGATATTCGACTGCCTTGCTCGGGCCACTTCGGGAAGGCGCGCTGTTACGTCGGCACTTCCCCGGGAAAGGAGAGATTCGACTCTCGGCTTGCCCTCCACTTATTAGCGGTAGAATCACGTCCTGTGGTCTGGTGAGTCTCGGCGCCCCAAGTGGTCCAGCAAAGAATCGATTCAGCATACTCGAAAAGGGTGATGAAGGATGGTGAAGTATCTAAGGAGGCTACGATCGTGGGAATAGATGAATAAGACTAGTGGATACGAGTCGGATGCTCAACCTCAGACGCAGAGAGACGATGGGGGGAAAGTCGAGCGATTGGATTATCACTGCTGCCACTCGATTCCTATGTACTGTACTCGTGTTTCAATATTGCTCGTTGCTTACTGGGCATGTATCAGATGAGTCAAACATATGTTGTCGGTATGACTCAGCATCCTCAGTTACTATATTTGGCTTGCTTACATCAACAAAGTACATGTCATCTTTGGCACGATTAAACTCAGCAGCTTGTTTGCCAGGGGACGATCACTCCTTCAAACAGCTCCACTTCACCCTCTACCATACCATTCATCACCAGAAGATTCTGTTTTCTCGCGGCATCCAACGGCGACAACTCCATCACTCCCTCTCAGCTCACAAACACAGTCATATATACGAAAGACGCCCTCGGACATCGGATGGAACACTGCCAATGTCACGCCCGAGCCCGAAGCACACCCACTTCGCTCTCCAGAGAGATCATCTACAAGTTTGACCTACGCTAGCAGGCGGCGAGGCTGCGCATCCGTTTAACGGTTCACTCGATCACTTAACGAGGACAGCCTCGAAGACTGACCAAGGAGGAAGGATACGTCTGTTCAAACGTCGACAGCTATGCGTGCCTGCTGCTGTATGCGTGTGTCTAAGGAAGGACAAAGATGGGAAAATTTTGGCGATCAATTCTCTGGTGAGCAGTTACTCGCATACTTGCAATAGTTAAAACGTTCACGTTGACCACGTTGCAGAACCAAGTCACTCCCCGAGGGTGCAGGGAAGCCCTGATTACGGTGAGTTTCGTTCGCTTTTCGTCGTTAGATTGAGGTTCGTCATGGCTATCAGGTAGTTTCCATCTGGTGCGTAATGACGGCAATTGCACCACGAGGTATTACTATTAGCCATCGTGTTAGAGGACATGTGTTCAATTGATAACCTTGGCCGAGATTTGTTACAGCCAAGGACTATTTATGTGGGGTAGGTCCGAGTCTCGACAAAGCCAGTGACAAGCATGTAACCCCAACCATAGTCACTGTTCATTTGCTGATATCTATATACAACGAGTAAACGATCTCTGGTTGTCGCTCAGTTGTATGGACAGGAAGAAAAAAGGACTGAATGACGCGATGTATCAACTGTATGCTGAGCGAACACGAATCCACTACGGACACGCTTTCAGGAGCACGAGGGGAAAGATGGGGGACGGCACGAAGCACTGTCCGGCTCCACGGAAGGAGCTGAGTGCTGGGTGAACTGCGAGGGTGGGCCGGGACCACATGTCGCAGGATAAATCTACCTTCCGGATTTCACGCTGATGCCGTTGTTGTGGCGTAGAATGCTTCCGGGAAAGTGGGAAAATGTGACAGGATAACTTGCCCTGGAGTCGTTTGGGAGTTACTTTTATTCCCAGCTGAAACACTATTACAGAACCCCCGTAGTGCAGACACTCCACAGATAGTTCATACTATAGAAGCACCCCGAACCGATACCCGGTAAGCCCTAGCAACGTCTCTGGCCTTTCTTATCGATGGAAAGTGCATCCTCGGCGGCTCCAAGCATGGGCCAATTCAACCATGGGGCGTGAGCAATGGATGCGAAATAGCATCAAGGATGGAGTTCGATGGTCGAAATATGGATCAACGAGATTCCGTTGGACCTCGCTGGGCGGCCCGGCTATGTGCAAGAGTAGATCAACAAACTTGGTGCTGGAGCACTGAGAAGGGCACGTCGTCTAGAGGAAGCGAATGACGGGCGAAATAGTCCGATCCTAGAGTTTGCGTAATAATGGTCGTGGGCTTCCCGTCATGTCAACCCTCTCCGCTGTCGCATAGCGAAAAGCGGACGAAGCAGGCCATTCTGGGGTAGTGTACATGGAGGGCGAAACTAGAGCAACCAAAGGTTGCTGTGGTTTCAGTTTTCTGTGTGATGAGGGTAACCCGGGCTATCAATCCCGTGTGCCGCATCTATCGGTCGTCCCTCTCCAAGGATCGGGACCGCATAAGATTGATGGGTCCACCTAGTATGTGCGTGGACCGGCCCGTTTTCGAGCCTGCGGAAGCTCTCGTCAGGGGGCTTGACCTCTGCCAGGACCGCCGCCCTTCGAGGGCTGTTTATGTTAGCTACTAGCTGTAACTGTGAGAGGGAGTAGGTGTTGGGGAACGGTCGATCTGTAACACGAGTCCGTGAGGACTCCAGGTCGACGTGGTACGGAACTGGAGAATGTTGTAAACTTGACCAGCGCGCATTAGCCTTCCTTTTATGGTAATGTTACATAAGCTTAGAGCGTACACTTTCCGAAGTAGTTTCTAGTTTATTTCCTCAGTAGCTTGACATCTACTGAGGGTAGGCCCTATTTTCATAGGCATTACTACTGTACTAACCTATCATAGTTCTCATAGGTAGTACTATTAATATCAGTAGCTTGACATCTACTGAGGTTCTCATAGTTCCTAGCTTAGACCTCTGCCGAGCAATTCCAACCTCACAATAGAGAAAGCGTGGCAGGCGGACGCGTGCTAACGGACACTGCTGCCCAAATATAGTAATCTAGTGTAAGTACGAAAGTTGTCCAAGTATGTACTAGCTAATGGGATGATCTCCAACAGTAGGTAGAGGCAATCAGAGGTGGATGCATACGCGACCCACCAAGGTTAGGAAGGGGATAATGAGGCTTCTTATCAACAGAAGCCACCAGTGACCCACCAGCGGGGGTGATCTCACAGATCAGCCGAGCTACTACTAGTAGGGCCCTTTCACACACCAGCATTTCTTGTTCGAAGATTCGACGTGCGGATGGCCTGACCCAGAGAGGGGTTGAGGAAAGTTGACGACGGGAAATTTGTGGTTGTGCAGGACGTGAGCGAGTATGCGTACGTGATCCAGGATCTTATCGAAATGTCCTCCAGTAATCATACAGAGATAGAGAGGTCCAGAGATTGCGAAGGGAGGTATATACCCCATCTGAATCAAACGATCTCCAACATATCTACCTGGAGACCTTTAGGGTTCGTGTCGTACGGCACTCCTGGAAGTGACCATGATATCGTGCTTGGTAGTGACGCACTTATATTGGTCCCGTCTGACTCAGCCTCTGAATTATCATCTGATACGGGCCCGTCAAGAAGATCACGGAGATCACGAAGTGAAGGATGTATGAAGATGAGTTTCATTCCCATGGCATAAGCTAGCTCCTGCTTGACAAGAAAAGACTCCTTGTGATCATGATGTTTGTCGTTCAAGTTGAGGTATCTTTTCTAATCGCGGCTGTAGAACTCCATCGCCTTCAACGCGAGAAGTGCTTCAAGTTGTAGAGTGCAAGCACAGGTCATCCTTCGACTCTTCCTGAGAGCACTACATTGTGCAGAGGACAGGGCATCTGCAAGATAGACGAGGGTTTTACCCCTCATATCAGGCGTACATGAAAATGGGGGATTGATTCAAGACAGTATTCGCAGTCTTATCAATGCAACATTGGGCGTCCGACCACGCCCATGGATGACCATCCTCGCGAGCTCAGTTGACGGTACATCAAGGTGTTGTCATAATCGAGTCGTTTATTTCAGAAAATGGTGTAGGAGTCGCATCGAAGCAACTAGTTGTCTTCGCGTAGTATAGTCAGCTGTCCCTTCGCAACATCTTTGATCGAATCGAAGCGGATGGCAAATGTTGCACGAGTAAAGGCGTTGATGAAGGCACTTGAACTTTCCTCCTCTGCACAGAAGGCCTCGAGCGGTCTATCCTTGTCTTATTTTGCATGCTGCAGAGGTCAACAAAAGGGTTTCCAATTAGGAATATCGCTTCTCTTGATGGTTAGTGTCCCCACTTTTTGAGGAATCCACGCGAGACAACACCGCCCCCTTACTAGTAACAGCCGCCTCGTTGCTGGAGAAGTGTCAACCAAGTCTTCAGCCGCATAGACAACAGTTGTCTGTCACGGTATGATCATGGCATCCGTTTGAACATCAGAGAGTAGGTTTCGTAACTCGGATGTCGATAGCATACAGGTACCGCATGGACATACTTGACACAATAGAAATACTTACTCGTAGCATGCATGAAGAAAGCTGGACAATGAAGTGAAGAGTTACGGTGATGACAATGAATTGGAGAAGCGGGCAAGACAACAAGAAGGCAAGCGACAGCTAAACGACAACCAAGATCAAAAGTAGGCAAGTAAGCGAGGGCACGTACTCCATACGAATCAAACGATCTCCAACACTCTCACCCTAAGGGCTTTGAGGTTCTTCTGATACAGGACTCCCGGAAGTATGATCTCGTGCTC
Source organism: Brasilioporus rufonigricans (assembly GCA_038089195.1). NCBI lineage: Eukaryota > Fungi > Basidiomycota > Agaricomycetes > Boletales > Boletaceae > Brasilioporus > Brasilioporus rufonigricans. The sequence continues at coordinate 1,727 of JBBPKJ010000958.1, read as the reverse complement.
CGTAGCGACGCGCTTCCATTGGTCGTACCTCTGCCGCTCGAGTAAGAGGCCGTTGAACGGACGCCCGAGTCGGGCAATCATTCGCAACGCCTGTCCATAGTGGTCCATCTCAACTGAAGGCTCGGCAAATGGTGGAGCAGCTGGCGAGGAAACATTGAGGTCATCATCGTTGCCACTGGTGCCTGCATCGGACTCGGTATCTTCGTCATCCCAGCCAGCCTCGACTTCAATCTCATCTTCGTCGTCCGACACTAGCTCGTCAAGAGGATCGCGGATGTCATGGAACCATGGATACACAAAGACGAGTTTCTGGGGAAATTGCAGCGGCATCTCGTCCGTAGTCCTGAATTCCACTATACCAAGCGGTGAAACTATTGTGCGATAAAGGTTTCCCCGGCTACCATCTAGCTCTTGTACCCCAATTCTTGTCACAGAGAACGTAATACATGGGAGTTGTAAGCAACGGTTGTAAAACGTTGCTCGAGGGAGTCGGATCACTTGGTAGTAGAAGGATAGGGCATCGACTTGTGTTTCCAGCTCGCTGCGGAGCTTTTCTACACGAGCCTGGAGTTCATCGGTCTCCATGGGCGGTGGACTGTGTGGTATCTGGCTGTAGACAGCGAGAGAGTCGGGAAGAACGGAATTGTATGCTGATGATTTCCCGGTCCATGCAATGATCGTGAGATCCCCCGTGCGAGCGACGATGTTCTCTAACAGATGGCCAAGCGCTGTTTTCCCTAATCCGTAGCGAGGCGCGATGTCGCTTGAGAATATTCCAATCAACGAGTAGGCGATGTCCTCCTCCATCGTTGCATTGCGGGTTGATGCTAGGCGAAGTTTCTCCCGCACTCCTAGGTCCTCTGGACGGAAGCTTGTAATAATTTCTGGAGAGACACCCAAAGCCTGAACTAGTTCGTGCTTGATCTGAGGAGATTCCTTGTGATTGGGATGCTTGTCGTTCAGATACAGTTTCCAATCCCGTGTATAGAACCGGACGACTTTCGATGCGAGAAGCTCCTGTAGGGTCCAGGCGCGAGTCATCCATAGGCTCCTCATCAGGGCGCCAGGTTCCGCCGAGGACAGGACGTCTGCAAGATAAACGATGGTTTCAGCTGCTTCCTCGTACCACGTGTACATGGACGTCAAGGACTGGCTCAATATAGCGCTCGTGGTCTTGTCTATGCAACAGGTATCCGACCACGCCCATCGATGTCCGTCGTCACTAGCTGTGGTACAGAATTGACGGAGTTTCTCGCTCAGTGGTGATTGATCTAGACCCCAGACCGAGTCTACCAGGTTGACATCCTGAAACGTTGGTTCCTCCCCCTCCCATGTGTGAGAAAACATGGCCCATTTGAAGTAATCTGCGACGGCTTGACGGACGCGCGGATGATCCAGTTTCGTGATTGTAGTCTCCAGGAAGAGCTTTTTAAACGGCATTTCCGATTTGAATGACTTAAGGCGTTCATGTTCATCACATAGTCGGCCTGTTGTGAGGTCGATAAGAACAAGGGGACAGATGCGAAAGATTTCGTGAACAGCGGTGTCGATGATGTCGATTGCCTTGCGAGGATGGAGATAGTTTTCTTGTAGTGCTGTCGAACATGGTCGGTACACGACCGGGAGTGCACTGGAAATACATACTGCGTATTTCTTCGTCCGGGGACTGTTCAATGATTGAAAGCATGTGGAGGAGAGCATTGGTCGCTTCAACATAATTTCTCAAG
>JBBPKJ010000957.1:0-14551 GCA_038089195.1 Brasilioporus rufonigricans | reverse complement strand
CATCAAGTCAAGCAAGGATAGTAGGCTTTTGATCAGCTATGAGAGATTGCATGGTGATGGAAGTCAAGAATAAGGATGTTTGACACTCAGACATACTATTTACATATGTATTTTTGTTTGTAACACAAACAGAGCTAAATATAGCTTCATTTGATAGTGATTTCAATCTTTAAATAAAAAGTGACAAAACTGGCCCAATGAGGTGTCCATTTTGTAATGGTCATATCTTGGCAGCATATGAATTGAATCATGTGATGTAAAGGGAAAAGGTGTAGCCAAGAGTCCATACCACAATATGTTTCACTGGAGCAAGGTCTAATTCATTCATATAATTGCAGTGTACCTCATGCATTGGATTTGGATCAAACATTGGGCCAGTTTTGGGACTCACTGTATAGATTATCATTCAAGGGAGCACTCATGAAGAGGCACCTTGTCTTGAAGGATGATGAGGGAAGACAGTGGGAAGGTGTTTCTTATATTCAAGGAGGATGGACTTTGAATGTTTCAAGTTGGATTCTGGTTCCCAGGAGTCATTGGTGGCAGAGTACCCTTTCCATCAGATCAGGAAGTGGAAGTCCATTGGAGTCTTCCAATGTTTCAGGATGCATTCTATTTCAAATTCTTCATTTCCATTAATTAGTTCTGAGAGAGGTTGAGGGAAATTCTTCCCATGGATCAGGTTTTCTTTATAAGGAGTTAGCAGGGAAACATGGAACATGGGGTGTATTCTTTCCCAGGAGGTGGGTAGTCAGAGTTGATAGGAGATAGGGGATAGTACTTTTGTAATAGAGAAGGGGTCTTCTTGTTTGGATGCAAATTTTGAGTTTGTAATGTTTCTTCTCAAGTTTCTTGCCTTGAGCCAGATCTTTTGTACTTTAGTGAAGGGTACAAATTTCTTTCTATTTCTGGCAGCCATGGTCTGTCTAGAAAGTTTGTGGGTGATGAGGGCTTCATTTCTAGAAGCCAGAAGTTCTTTAATTCAGATGTCAGCAGCAGGTATATTAGAAGTTGAGAAGATAGAAGGAAGAGCATGGGGTTCATAGCCCATCATGAGAAAGAATGGGGATTTGTTGGTGATAAAGTGAGGGCAGTGGTTGTGAGTGAATTTGGACATAGGAATTTGGTCTGACCAGTTCATTAGGTTAGATCCACAGGATATGTTTCAATTTCTTGATTTACTTGTTTGGTTTCCCTATCGGTCTGGGGGTGATAAGTGGTGGATAGGGCAAGGTTGTAATTGAGGAGATTCCATAGGGCTTTGGAAAAGGCTGAGGCAAACTGTGGACCTTGATCAGAGATGATTTTGTCATAGAGTCTGAATCTGGAGAAGACTTTGTGATAAAAAAAAGAGGGGCAATCCCTTTGGCAGTGGTGGTTTTCTTGGTAGGGCAAAGGATTACCCTTTGTAAGGCCATGGTCCACCATGACCAGAAGAGAATCAAAACCAGAGGACTCTAGGAGGTCAGTGATCAAATCACAGGATAACTGCCTAAATGGAAGAGTCATGGAGGAGGAAATTGGGGTGAGCAGAGGATGGGTTGGATGGGTGTTAACCTTGCTTTGCTGGCAAGTAGTGCAGCCTTCAACATACTTGGTAATGTAGGAGGCAAGTCCAGGCCACCAGAACTTGGCAGCAACTAGGGCATGAGTTTTGAGGATTCCAGGATGTCCTGCCATCTTATGGTCATGGCACTGTTGAAGGATGGTGTGGTGGAGTTACTCATTAGGTGGTACATAGACTCAGCCTTTATAGATGAGGATGCCATCAAGTAGCTGCCAATCAGAAAGTCATGCCTTCAGAGGGGCCAGCAGTTCATCAATATCCTGGAGTTTCTTCAAAAGCAAGGGATCATTTGTAGAGTCTTTGGAAATCATGGCTTTCATGATAGAGCTGATGAGTTGGACAAACAGGGAAGGTGGAAGGAGGGTAGTTTCAGTTTCCTGGTCAGAGGGAGAGAGGTCTGGTCTGTTAAGACTGGATCCTCTGGTCCAAGTCTGACCAGAGTTCAGAGATCAATAAGTGGAGTTAAGGGGTTGGGTGATGGAGGTGGACACAATGTCCAGAGCAGAGATGTTGGAGTGGAGGGGGATGCAGTGAGGATGTTGGTGCAGGACTTATGTGTCATGCCCTTAAGCAGGTCCATGTCCTTGTATTTTGGAGTAGAGTTTTGATAGGAGATGAAAGGGAGTTGAGTGAGGTTAGGAGGATTGTTTTGGTTGGTATTAGTGCTAAGGTATAGCATATAGGAGATGTCCTTAAATACAATCAGAGTAAGGTACAGAGATTGGAAAGAGAACATGAACATGAAGTAAGTAGCTAAGTGGGAGAGTTGAAAATGTCAAGTAAGCTACCAAAGGATAATCAAGGGTCAGAGTACAATGATATACAAAAGTGGATAAGGGTCTGAGCACTGCCAAGATAAGTCTGAGTGGAGGACAAGCTCTAGAATAGAGCTTTGAGGGGTGATGTGGATGTTGGGCTGAGGGTGCAGAGATGGCTGGAGATGGCTGGAGGAGGCATAATGGAGGTTGGAATGCATGGATGTGACATGGCCAGAGGGAGAGGGTGTCAGGTCCAGAGAGGAGTTTTCCAGGAACATGAATGAGTTTTAGGTCAAAGTCTGAGAGGTCAAGGAGCCAATGGGCTTGTTGTCAGTTTAAGTGTTGTGGTTTCCAGAAGTAGGTTAGATTTTTATGGTCAGTGAAGACCTATACAGGGAATGAAGATCCAAGGAGGTATTGATGTCATCTTTTTAAGGCTTAGAGGATGGCTAGGAGTTCTCTGTCATAGATATTATAGTTTTGTTCTGCCAGAGAGAATGATTGGGAGAGATAGAAACAGGGATGCCATTCTCTGTTACAGTCAGTTTGGAGAAGAATGGCTTCTGTGGCAATGGCAAAGGGTTTGAAAGTGTCAGGGAGCTGGAGAACAGGTTTTTTCAGAAACTATTCTTTTAGGGAGAGGAAGGCACTATTGCAAGTGGGAGACCAATTCCAAGTTTGGATCTTCTTGGTCAGGTCAATGAGGGGTTGAGCGATGTTGGAGTAGTTGGGAATGAAGTGTCTGTAGAAATTGGCAAATCCAAGGAAAGATTGTACTTCCTTTACAGTAGTAGGGACTGGCCACTTGGAGATCCTGTCTAAATTTTACTGGGTCCATAGTGATATACCCAGGTTTAACTACAAGTCCAAGATATTCCACTTCAGTAGTGGCAAAAGAGCACTTTTCAAGTTTTAAATGAAGGTCAAGCTCTTTCATGTGTTCAAGGACACATTTAGTCCTTTCTGTATGTGCTGCTTCATCTGGGAAGAAGATGAGAAGGTCATCCATGTAAATGACAAGCCATCCTTCAGCAATCATGTCATGGAAGGAGTCATTTATAAATTATTGGAATATGGCTGGAGAGTTCAAGAGTCCAAAGAATATGATGAGAGGTTCAAATAGTCCCTTATGGGTGAGGAAGGCAGCTTTCCATTGATCTCCATCCTTGATTCTCATGTTATTGTATCCTCATCATATGTTGAATTTAGTGAAGACTTTAGTGTCTTTGAGTTTGTCAATGAGATTGGAAATAAGGGGAAGAGGGTAAGCATCACAGATAGTGTGTTCATTGAGGTATCTGTAATCCTGACAAGGATGGAGTCGTCCATCTTTCTTTTTGATGAAGAAGAATGGGAATGCTTGGGGAGATTGAGAAGGTCAAATTTTGTGAGCTGCTAGGTTTTCTTCAATGAATTCTTCAATGGCTTTTCTTTCATCAGCAGTTAGTGGGTACAACTTGCCAATCTTTGGTATGAAGGACTTGTCTAGTTGGATGACATGGTCATAAGGTCTCAAGGAAGGAATGTGGTCTGTAGCTTCTTTCAAGAATACTTCAGAGAATTTGACATATTTAGAGGGGAGTGTTGGCTTTGATTTGCCCTTTTCCACAGCCATAGCAAGTTTGGTGGCAGTGGTAAGTTTCTGGACAAATGAGAATCCTAAGGGGGTGAATTGACTTCAAAATTTCTGGATGTGATCTAGTGTTTATTTCTGCCAAGCATGTACAAGGAAATCTTCTGGGGATTCATATTGTGTGGTAATATCTCCTTCATTAAAGTGGCTGAAAAGTCAGGTGTCGGTTACTTGATTTACCATGATGTGTTTAGGTGGTTTTGGGGAAAAAGATCTTTTCACTTCATGGGAGGAGATGGCCAATACTTGGGTTTAGTAGAGTTCAACTGATTTATCAAGGGATTTGGGAATGGTAAGCATTCCTTTGGTCCAGTTAATAGTAGGATTGGCTTCTTTTAGCCATGGTGATCCAAGAATAGTGTCTTGTCTTCCACAATTCATGACATAGAATTTAGTGGACTGGGCAATGCCATTGATGGCAAAGAAGAGGTCTGTGGTGAATAGGACTTTTTCTGAGGAGTTTGTAGAGGTGTCCATATTACAGATGGTAAGAGGTTCCACAAGTCAGTGAGTTGGGATCTTGTTTTTTTTGAACAAACTGCCAGTCAATGCAGTTTATGTCAGCTCTGGAGTCTATGAGGGCAAGGGTTTCAATAGTTTTCATGGTACCAGGAATAATGAATTCAATGGGAAGGTTCATGGAATTCTTGTTCATCACTATTGTTACATGGATACCAGAAGGGAATGATTGTGTTGATCAAGGTTCCTGTTTTAAAAATCCTTCATTACATATTCTACTTTTTGTATGGTGGCATCTTCATCATTGTCCTCCATGATTAGTAATTCAGGGAGTTCTTCAATCTTTATGTTGGTGGCAGTTTCCTTTCTAACTGAGGAAGAAAACTTTACTAGGCATTCTTTAGCCATATGCCCTTTCTTTTGGCATCTGAAACAAACACTATCTTTCTGACACTTGGCTTGCTCAGTGGAGGTAAGTTTCTTTGGGAAAGTTACATTGTCAACATCCATGGCAAATGAGTCTTGTTCAGGGTAATTCTAGGAAGTATTTCTGGAAAGGAAAGGGTGGTTGGGTTGTCTGTTTCACTGAGTGACTTCTCTAGCTCATTCACTTTTATCAAAGAACAGTGTGGCTTTATCATACCATTTGGTGATCTTGGTGGGGGCAGTATCCATGGAAAAGATATGTATCATAAGCCAGGTGGGTAATCCTGCAGAGAAGTATTCAATAAGGACATTGTCTTGCTTATCTAGTTTAGACAGAGTTGCATGGTTTTGGAAGGAGGCAATGTATTCAATGAGGGATGGTTTAAAGGTTTGAGAGTCCTTCTGATAGATTATCCTGGTGGTGGCTAACCAGGCAATGGCATTGGATTCTATGTTGTAGTGCTTGAAGGCCTTTTTAAAGGCAGTGACAAAGGCATTGTATTTTCCCAAGGTGACAGTGGTGCCAGAGATGGTGGCAGATCTGAACATGTTTGCCCAGGTGAGGGCTGCTTCTTTGGTCATGAATGATAGAGCAAACATGATTTTCTTATTGTCATTGTCATAGATGGTTTTGTTGACAGTGAGATAGAAGGTAACAGAGTTAAGCCATTGTTTGGCTTTCTGGAAATTGCCATTGAAGGCTTCAGGAGAGTTTAGGCAAAGTTCAGTGGGTTTGGTGACAGTAGTCACGACTGGAATAGTTGATGGTACAATAGATAATTGAAATATTGGATTATGAGCTATTGGAGTTGGGGATGGTGGCATGGGAGATCTGGAGATCGAGGCTGATGCAGCTAGCTGGTGAGCTAGGTCAAGGTCAAGTTGTTGTTCAGAGGGGGACAGGAGCAGTATGTCCTGATCAGAGGTTGAGGAAGAGCTTTCTGGGAGTGGGATGGAGTCATGATGGATGCTTCAGAGCTGATAGTTCAGTGATGGAGTTTGAGGTGGAATGGTGACTAACTGAGATCAGTCATTGCTAGGTGATTAGTCTAGTCTTTTGTGATGGCTATCCAAGGTAGGGATAGATGTATCCTCTATTATAGATTTCTGAGGATCAAGAGTTCTTCCCCTTGGTCTAGCACAAAGGGTGTTGATGATGATGAACCTTGTTGGATTCTTCGAGAAGTGTTCACTCAAAGTAGAATGGAGTCTTCTAAAGAAAGGAATATAGGATTTCAGAGGAGACTAGACTAAAGTACATAGCCAAGAAAACAAGGTTTATATATGTACAGAAATGGCATATGGACCAAGTTAAGGGTAGGCATAGAACAAGATGGAATGCAATGGAAATCTGTCACATACCAGATTCACTGAGCCAAACTCCAGTCCTCCAGACTCAACTCCGAACTATCTTATTCACCTCCAGACCTTCCTTACTTGTTAAGTCTTGTCTTCCTTACTCCAGACCAACTCCAGACTTCTGTTACTCATCTCTTTGATATGTTTCACCTTGACACCTCAGTTCCTCTGTCTTCCTGACATCTCCGTTCCTATGTCACTCTGACATCTCTCCATTCTTGTTTTATCTTGACACTCTGTCACTCCTGTTTCACCTCCATACCTTTGCACATTGTACATCTACCTGATTTCATTTTCACCTTAGTAATCTGCCTCCGATTTACTATATAATCTCCATATTTCTGTCTTGTATACCTCAGTCTGAATATCAACAGAACTTGACGTTCTCCACCTCCGTCTGTCTCTGCTCTGCTCCGCCAGACTGAACTTGACTCTCCTCATCTTGTTTGTCATCCCTCTGACTTGAGTTCATAGTAACTCTCATCTGACCTCCGACTCTCCGACCTCCGAAATCGGAACACCGGACCTACGCAAGGCGCACCACATAAGGTGAAGCCAAGTCCCAGACCAACCAAACATAACAACTGCGGCGTTCCGGAGTTACACTTGGGGCACGTCGACCGAGTTTAACAGAGAGTTTGGATGTATGAAAAACATTGTGGCATTTCCAGGAAGGGGAAAGTTTGAGGCAGAATGTGAGGTTGGAGAGGACTTGGGTGATCTTGAATGGTCCCACTCTTTTTGGAAGTAGCTTCTTTGATGGGGAGGGGAACTGGAGATTAGTGGTTTCTAATCACACCTTATCACTGACTTTCCAGGAGTGGAAGGTAGAGGTGATGCATTCCTTCATCAGTTGTTGGGTCTTCTGATGCACAGCCAGTGCTTCATCTTGTGCCTTAGAGATGATGGATAAGTGGATTTCTAGGACTGGAAGGAAAGTCTTTCCAAGAGGAGGGTAGGAGCAGGGTTGGTAACCCATCATAAGATGGAATGGCGATTGGTGGGTGGAGGAGTGGGTGGCAGAGTTGTGGGAGAATTCAGCCATGGGGAGCAGATCTACCCATTGGTGGGGTCTTCCTTGGCAGAAGATGTGGAGATAGGTTTCTAGTTCTTGATTGACACATTCAGTTTCACTGTCAGTCTGAGGATGGTAGGTGGTGAGGGTGGACAATCTTTGCAGTCTATTCATTGAGGATTTAATTCTCAAGCTTAGTAGCCCTGGTTTTGGTGGAATACCTAAATTCTGGTCTTTACCTTTGCATCTTGCAAGAACTGAAATACAGGCCACATGAAATATATCCAAAGCCCCTGATCTGGTGTGTATGTATTGAACCAGAGCATTTTGCATACTAATGTTCACTATTATTTGAAGCTCATTCTCTCTGTCATCTGCCAAATCATGTTCTCCCATTTCCACCATCATAGCCAATTTGCTAAGATGATCACAGTCTTCCTTTGCTCACAAGATACTCCTGCCAAAAGCATTGCTCTCCTTCATACCTTTGATGTTACAATGAGCCATCAATGGTCTGTTCATGCTTTAACCACCATCTCACAGAATAAAATGCAGGTTGTTCAAGAGTGGGTCCACAAATATCCATTTGTTATCATTCATGACAATATCAACATACTTTTCCATGCTTTCACTCAATGGATTGATAATCATTTTGACTCTGGTACTGCATCAACTATCTTTTTTCAACCTTATGCTCCTTCTCCTCCTCCTCTTTCCAATCTGGCTCTACAGGAATTTTGTGCTCATGGACAACTAAACCACCTCACTGCCCATGATATCTATATGCTTGCAAAGGATGCCACTCCATAGCAAATGATTGTGATCATTTCCATATTCTTTAATATCTTATCAATAGTCCAGAATTTGACTTGGCTACATATATTCACAAGGATGATCCACAACTCACTTCTCCACCATTCCTCAACCAGCTTCCTACTGGCCAGCAGTATATCACCCAACAATTTATGCTTGGAATAGAATATTTGGAGGAGGCTAGTTATAAAGAAAATGCCAATGTTATGGCAGCCATCTTCAAGCAACTTGGGTTAGATTCTGAAGAGGAGATGAAGAAGACTGGTTTCAATCAGGTTCTTGTTTGAGTTGGAGATCAGCTCACAGCAGCTTGCCTTAGAGGACTTTTTCATTTCTATGCACAAGATTGCAATGTCTTTGAATGCCTAGATTAACTGGTTTCCATCTTTTGCTGGTTCCATCTGCTGATGGCCTTTGCCAATTCCATGCACAAGCAATATCTTGGGACTACTGCTGGACAGGGACTTATGCATGCATTCACTCTACTTGAGAGAAAGGGACTTACCAATGTTCAAACTTGTGGGCCATTTCATCAGCATCTGCATGATGCAATATGTATTGTTGAAAAGGCTCACTTTCATGCATGCTGGAAAGTGGTTGCAGATGTCACCAATTTGCAGGACTTATGATCTCAAGACCCAGATCAGTTGATCTCTTATGCTCAACAAATCCTGGAGACACTTGCATCTGGACAGGCCATTGATGATATTGATGAGCTTCCTAAGAATCAACAAGATCAAGCTCTTCACTATGCTATTCTATGGAACTGTGATGTTTGTTGTTATATTGATCTTTATGAGGCCACAAAAAATGGTGATGTAAGAGTTATGGAGGCATCTCTACCCCATTTTGCTTTTTGATTTGCAGGTGGACATGACACCAACTATCTTGGAGAGGTGCTAGAGCTTTTGTAATGTCTGCACCATGAATGGCCTCCTGAACTTTGGTTAGTTCTATTCATTTGCTTCCAGACATTGGTTTATAACATGGATGAACAGTTCATTTGTATGAAATCATGCATGGCTTGTTAACTTGACTGGCCATCCATACAAGTTTTTGCCACTGGACAAGCAACAAGAATACAATGTTAAAGCAGTCAAAGTATGTCTTATTTCCTTTCACTATTTTATGGCATGATCATGATCTATTCTTTCAGGTGACCAACCATATTCAGGGACCTAATGCATCATGGGATATTTTGAAAACACATAGCCCTGCAATACCTACCCTTTAGGCTGTCCAGAAACATGTAGAACATCAGATCAGGGCTTTACATCATAGAGAGTGACACACAGATCCTTCTCATGAAAAGGATGTGTCTTGACTTGTGGACTCTTACATGAGCTTTGCTATTCACACTGAAGAACAAGGGTGGACACTCCATACAAAGAGTGACATTGTACAAAACTTTATCATACAAGGGGCAGTAGGACTGGGTACAAAAGAGACTCTCTTGTGATTGTGGAGAAAGCACAACTTCAAACAAGAAACTTCAGAGAGATGGTAGCTATGTACATATGGAGATATATCAAGGATTATTTTTACTACATTTGTTTATTTTCTGCTGTGAAGCCATAGCTCCTGATGCTGCACACAACCACTTTTTTGATGTAGCAGATGGTGGTGGATGGTAGTGGATATAAATGTCAAATGTGAACATTACATGATTGGGTGCCAATAGATCTGTGGACAGAACATGTACCTCTGATAAGGAGGCATGTCCATCCACAGCTGGGGTCAATATGGAGTTCCTGGGTGATAGTGGCATCCAAGAGGGTGCCACCACTATATCACTTGGTTTTGGGGTCATATTGTTGAGATAAAGGCTACAGAATGATGAACAAAATCACCAACACAAAAAACAAAAACAAAAAACATACCAGTGTATTCCTGGAATCCTGCAGTTCTCTTTTCCAGTCTGTAGCAGGCATGATTGACATACATGGTTGATGGCAGCCTCTTGTTGTGCTGCCTGGTGCTCATGGTCAGTGGTGCAAGCAGCAGCATCAGCCACTTTTTTTTTCATTGTGTTTTGCCTGTTCCACTTCATCTAACTCATGTACCAACCCCAATATTTCATTGCCACAGTCATTGATAAAGGCCCATGGTGTTCCAAGTGCTGCATGTAAAGATTTACATGTGGTGATATCATGTTTTGATGCAATTGTGGTCAGGATTGGGTCTGAAAGAATGACAGCAGCCATGAAACAAATAAGTGGAAAGTCATGTCATTGTTGTAAACTTGACCAGCGCACTTTAGCTTCCTTTTATGGTAATGTTACATAAGCTTAGAGCGTACACTTTACACAGTAGTCTCTACCTTATTTCCTCAGTAGCTTGACATCTACTGAGAGTAAGCCCTATTCCATAGGCATTTACTACTATACTAACCTACCTTAGTTCTCATAGGTAGTACTCTTAATATCAGTAGCTTGACATCTACTGAGGTTCTCATAGTTCCTAGCTTAGACCTCTGCCGAGCAATTCCAACCTCACAACAGGTTATAAGCCCCGCTCGTACCTAAGTGGAACTTCAAATCTCGCAGTGAATCCTCATTGTTACAATTTCCCTGGTACATCGAGATACGTTCATTATTTCCTTCTGTCACAACCACGCGTTTCCGTTTGCTTATACCTCTTATGACTCTTTCCTTGCCATATTCTATGCCGACAACGTCCTCTTGACCTCTCTATTCTGATAGTCTTAAACTTGGACTAACATCTCCTACGACACTTCTCTTACAGTGTCGCGTGTTCCGATCTCTTCATTGATAGTTAAGCTCTCCCTCTTGCTGGTTCGATTCCAGCTTTCTTGCTTCACTAATACTCTTTGTCTTTGTTGTCTTGGTCCAAGCGCGGGTAGATCCCTGTTTACCTTTGTTTAACCTCTATTCTGACTCCGCTCCGATTGTACTATATCTATTAGCTCGATAGTCGTCCTTGTCCCTTAGCTAGTTCTACGCAATTCAGCGCACTACTTTGCTCACCTTGTGTGACTCTTGTCCTTGATCTTGCTCTCCAGACGTTGTGTCTCTTCGTGAGTACCTCCTGGCGTCCAAGAAGTCTAGCCTCGAGCATAGAAGTGCTCTCAACGTTACACTCATACCTCAAACAGATCAAGTGAAATGCTCGAATTCCCAAGGTCCGCGCGTGAACGCCAAGATTGGCAAAACTACCACGACCAGATTCTCGCGACCGCGGCAGCAGAAGGCATACTAAGCCACCTCGCTGGTGCAGCACCCAGGCCGAACGACTCGCAAGAACTCACTTTATGGAACTCAGCCAATTCCCTCATGAAATGTATCATTTTCACAGACATCTCCAACACACTCCTTTCCTCCATCATGTGCCACGACTGTGCGCACAACATGTTCTGCCATCTCGCATCTATTTTCAGCAACAATCACCCTATCCTACTCGACTTGCCAGCTAACACTACTCAAGTTACAGCTGAACTACGCGACGAGACAATGGACAGTGCATGTGCACCAAACGCGCTGCACAGCCACTCCAATGACATGACAGGACTAGACTGCCATGCAGCACTAGACTGCACAGGCTCACCTCAGGTCCGAACAGCCGGAACGACCACAGCGGAGGATCTACACCAGTCAGGAGATCACTCAGAAGTCAATGGAGGAAGCGCATCCAAAACGGGAAGCACGACAATGTCCAACATTGAACCACGCGAAGTTGAGCAAGCAAGCGCAATGGTGCACATACCACCTAGGATAGCCACCTATGTATGCTACCAGTACACTTGACGACACTACGCTACACCCCTGGCACCTACTGGTAAACAACATGAGCTACAAGAGCTCACAGTCACCAAGCTCACGCTGGACGAACCAGACCGTGACAGCCATCCACGACTCCACCTCAACATGACTCACTGTATGAGCGCGGCCCGACCACAATGCTCAACGAACGCCAAGGTCATTCGGGACCAATACAGCAAAACTGAAACAAACGTGAGCATGCAGAGCGCATTGCACAGGCTTCAAACGTCCAATGGCATAAGCCTTGCAACTCCAGCGAGCAGCCCAGACCTAAATGCTGATGGCATAAGCCTCACAACCCCAGTGAGCAGCCCAAACGACGACAGCGAGGGCATGGCAACCCATCGCATGTCAAACGCCCCATACGCAGTCCAACTGGCAAGCCAAGGGAATGACACAGCAGCCACTGACATCATGAACCCAAACACGAAGTGCACTGAGCCCACAATGCCAGTGGGCACAATGGCCAACCCATGGGTAACACTGCCTGAAGGCAAGAATAGGCAGTCGAGCAATGACGATACACATCTGTCGCACACCGACAACGACCCCATTGCAAGTCCAGCTCGACGGCAACCTCAAGTCCCACCACTGGGCACTTATCCCCACAGCACAATGCTCAAGGGGGAGACCTGGAGACCAAGTGCTGGCAACGGGAGTAGTGAACCTGCTGTGTGCACATACGAAGCCCTGTACAAGCTGTCAGTCAATGACAAAGGCCACCACTCACCAGACAAACCTCAGCGCACCATGCTGCTCAAGGGGAAGGCCTGGAGTATGAGCAGCAGGAGCGATGAGCTCACTGCATGCGACGGCAGTGACCTCACAGAGCTGAAGAAGACTGGGAACGATGACGACGATGAATATCAGTTGTGCATCCCAGACGACCCACAGAACGCTCCGTACAAACCTCAGACAACGAACTACGAAACAATGGTCAAGTCGGATAGCAGTGAGAGCTCACGAATGGAGTCAGTACTCGATGAAGACATACCTGAGGCCAGGCAGGAGAATGCCCAATGCGAAATGAAGCCTCCACACGACGGTACAGACCACGATGATGAAGACTGTATGCTGAATCCAATCGGTAAGGCGCAAAACCATGCAGAGGCGACGGACGTGTTGCCAAGTGGTACACATGGGACAGATGACATCGAGGAGCATCCAGAGGGCTTGGGAGGCGATACGGACAGTCAACGAAGTGGCAACGACAGTGCAATGAACAACACCAGCACCGAGACCACAGATCCGCGCTGAGATCGTTAGCTACAAAACAGACGAGTCAGTGTCCAGACCAACCCGAAAACATCACAAACGACTCACCTGAACCTCTGGAACCACCAGACAGACCTGCAGACGCAGTCAACCGCACGAGAGACCCCCCAAACGTTGAGCTCAAGTGGGAGCAAGCCAGGTATCCGAGCTTTGACGCTGGACTTACTGAACACGACATGCATCCAACAGCATCATCTAGCAATGCTAAGGAGCCTAGGAACCGACCCAACAACCTGCGCAACACATCAGAATGTGTCAGCAAATGTTCAGAGCACAATAGGGTGGCCTATCCACCTGAAAAGGCTCAAGTCAATCCAGACCATTTGAACGATGGAGCGCACATGATGGGAGCATCCAGTGATGCTGAAACTCCCAGGGAGCGACCCAAGGACCTGCTCAACGTGACAGAAACATCAGAACGCCAGCGCAAACACCCAGGCCAAGAAGCTCAGAGCGAGCGGTACAGCTGGGAGCGCGACACGACTGTGCCAGACAATGTCAACGGCCACCAGAAACGTCCTAGAAGAGTCAGCAACAAGCGCTGCGACAAAACGGACTCACTAAATCAAGATACATGGCTAGAAGGCCATATGGGCGAACAAGGTTGATCAGGAGACGTCCAGGGATGCTGGGAGCACCAAAGCATTGGCAATGGTGACGGAATAGCCAGGAGATGATGCAGAACAGATAGCATAACAAGCGTCGCATGCCGCGAGTCGAAATGACTCGAAACGTGAATGCTAGCTGGAGAAGGTGCAAGTCAGTACAGGAAGCACAAATGTGGTATGACGGACACACCTATACCACCCATTCCACTTCCCAGAGACCATCTACGACCTCCAAAGCATCCCAATCCACCACACTGCTGTGGACGGATGAGACCACAACCTACAAAGGTCAGCAGAAGTAACTGACTTACTTAGTCATAGAACCACACCGAGGCCGAATCGGACAAATCAGACGCGATGAACATGGTGGATATGGACTATAGAAACTATTAGGGCAATACTACATACCAATACACGCGCAACGCGATACCAGACCCAATCAAAGTTGACCGGACATGCTGCAGTAGCCCAGCTCAATAGCCAAGCCACAACTTACCATATCGGGCAACCACTCGAGTGCTGCAGTACGAATGCTACCAACTGACATTCCTCCTCCATGGACGCACCTATACCTTTTACATTTCTTTGGAAATCATTGAGTACATTCATTTGTTATACTTTTTGATTTCCTACCACTTTCTTACCATGAACTAACCTGCACAGTTCAAGGGAGCGTGTTGTAAACTTGACCAGCGCACTTTAGCTTCCTTTTATGGTAATGTTACATAAGCTTAGAGCGTACACTTTACACAGTAGTCTCTACCTTATTTCCTCAGTAGCTTGACATCTACTGAGGTTCTCATAGTTCCTAGCTTAGACCTCTGCCAAGCAATTCCAACCTCACAACAGTCATATCATT
>JBBPKJ010000956.1:0-14556 GCA_038089195.1 Brasilioporus rufonigricans | reverse complement strand
CATATAATGGCACCTCTTACGAGGCATTTCAACTTGTTGTTGACGAGCTATGCATTGACCGAGGTGACCATCATTTTATTACATGAAATTTTGGTTTGGACAAGTCACGTGAAAACGACAGTAATTCACGTCGAGTGATTGTCGGACTGAATCACGGTGTAATCGTTAGTACATGCACATCGTACCTCCTCAAGTTGGAAATGGTGCCAGTGCCTCCCGACCCCGGGCCTGACTCTAACTTCAAGTTACTACTACTAGGGTCGGCCTGTATACTTTCTTCGTGTCCCACAATAACACTAAGCCGTTGGTGTGGGACCGGAAGAAGACCATCTACGTTGCCTGATCCGAGGGAATCCCTTCCTCAGGCTGCAGCTTCCTTATGCAATGCACTGTTTGTCCGCGTCGTCGCATCTCCGAACCCTTGGCATCTCTCGCTCAACTCCGTCGTCTTGTTCTAGAGAACACACTAATGATCCATTTGAACAATGGAATATCCGACGATCTTGCTGCCTAGGTCATCGAACCAGTCGTTGACCCTCGTGGATACTCGACCCATGTTTTCAATTCCTTCCTCTCCATGACACCTGGCGTCATGGTTATTCGCCTGTGTAGACGGGTGGGTGCCCAATTTTTCGGTCGGGATGGCGCTCGAACCGGACGTGACTCAGAGAAGCTCACTTGTTCGCAGACTTGTAGTGCATCTGAATCCAGACGATCGGACACCGACTGGGATGAAAGTTCATCATGAAAGACAGAATAGGTCAGGAAAAGCCGAGAAGCTGATGGTTCACTTTTCGGAGCACGTACGTACGACTACGTATCACGGACGAGAAGACAAATCGGACGTACCGACAACCGCACTCCCGCCCTCACTTCTGACTCATCTTACTGCATGGTGGTAGATGAGATGGGGATATGCGGCGTATGGGGGGACCGGCTGCGGCACGTCGTGGTGCCAGTCTCCACATCAAGATCCGAATCAGTTCTGGGGGCATCGCAACGGATCCTCTTGAGATCCAACGTCAATGGATCCCCGAACTTCTCAACGATACCAACAGATTAGTGCTCCTCGTTCACACCTTCTTTTCGCTTACCTCGTTCGAGGTGACACCGTACATTCGTTTCTTTACATGTGACAAGAGCGTACTCTGAACTTGAACTGCGACCAAAGCTCAAAAGACACGTATGACAACCCAGATATGTACTCTACCACCGCGACAAGACTGGCGCGTCCTTTGGGTGCCAAACACCCGAGATACCTCGGACCCAGCGCTGGCGTTGACGTTAACGTTGATCCAACCCGAATCCGCCGCTTCAAAAATCGAACGGCAACAGTCTGTTACGAGACTACGCGATAGATTTCACCCGCTACGCCACGCCATATGCCCCCTTCACCGGCTCCTCGGCAGTGTCGAACACGTCACCGCCCATCTTCGGTGATGACGATTGATAGATCGATATGGCGCTAGGACAAGTTGGAAGCGTACAAGTGGCGGATATCCCGCATCGCCGGTGCTCGGTCTCGTTATCACTCTGGCCGAATGGTATGCAGCCAACTTCTAAGTACTTCCGAACCGATCATTCGTGGGCCGTTGGTCCCCATGGACGGGAGAAAAAGCGATAAAGCGGAGGGTATCGAAGACGTGCTCGACGTGCTCATCCAAGAAGCGTCACATGGGTCGAATCATGGGTAGTCCAACCGCATCTCGCTGGAGGCTGGTCGTACCTGTTTCATGTCCAGGATGCTACTCTCACACGATCGTCGAGCATACCATGTCAGTTACTCCCAGCATGGCTGACATGGTACTACCCGAGCCAACGTGAAGCTCAACGATTTACAATTGGAGTATAAACAACAAAACAAGGACAAGCCGATATAGGGTTGTGCACTATTAGGATTGAGACAAGTGACTTGGAGAATTCCAAGTTGATCGTCTCTTATCAATTCAAATTCCACGGGGGATTTGGGTATGGATATCTTTTACATTCGAAGCTTTAAATATGCCAGTTTTACGAGTGACCAAATATACCCTTTATTTGACCTGGTATGACCATCAACCTGGCCGGAATCCACGCACTTTGTATGTTTTCCTCGCCATCCTTTTCACCACTGTCGTCCTGTGGCCCTCGGTAACAGCACCAGGCATCTCCAAATAGGGCAGATGGGCCACCCGTGTTACTGACACTGAGGAACTTACGAGCACTGAGACCAGCGGTCCGTGTTGTTGAAACAGCAGGGACGGGTGCAGTGACAACGAGGGCGAGGTACAAATGTTCCTTTCGTACATTGTCATAGCCAGGAATCCGCTCAATTGGCTCTTCCCCTGTTGCTGCTTTCATAAACTAATGTTTGCTACTCCACTTCACGCCTCGCAGGATGACCACCAATACAAATACACGTGGTTGCGCTCGATCGATCGATCACTCTGGCCCCGCCCTTCTCATATATTCTGAAACCGAACAGGTCGAACCCGCATCACCAGAGTACCCAAACACATCTCCTAGCATGTAAAGTGGGTTCACGTCGTAACGCAAGGCAATATCAGTGGACGTGACCATCACAATCAGGGGAATAAGCAAACCGAGTAACTTGCTTCTTGCTTGCAATGATAGAAATACTATACTATAACAATTAATGTGATCGATAAGTTATGCAAGTGTCCTCGACCAACATGTCGCGTCAGCGATCACCATGGAACCTGAACCCCGATCGTCAAGTCTAAAACTCCCGAATTACCCGCTCGGCCAACCAATTCCGAATCTCTTCGTCCCAAACCACCAGAGGAACCTTGATCTGACCAGCAGCCATCCCGGTCACACGGACCTTCCAGTCTCTAAACTCGCCAAACGTGCCCCGTCGGAGCACACACACAACCGGGGGGGCTACCTTCCCAGCCCGCGTTTCTCTCAGATAGTTTTCGTTGTGTCGTGAAAGATATGCGTGGAGTTGCTCGGATGCAGAAGTCGGCGAAGGCCCTGACGCACTTGGGTGAGAGCGACATGCGAAACGGGGACGAGGGTACTTACCCAGCTCACCGCGCGGCTCTACGAAAAAGCAGTAACGGGGTATACTCCCGCGAAAATCAGGGGCGATGCAAGACTCGGAGACGACGCCGAACGTTTCCGAGATCGAGTCGAGTGCATCCAAGAGTTCCTGTCCGGTCACGATTTCGTTTGCAAGTCGTATGTAGACACTGTAGAGCATAAAGAGTCAGTTGAGCGTGTTTAGGTGCGGACCAGCTGCTTTTTGCTCACCCCCGTCGCTGTGATGAGGATAGGGTAAGTCAGAGGGATCGATTAGGTGACTACCGCGGACGAACCTCGAGATAGTGTACGATTGGTTGTCCATCACGGGGATCAAAGCCGACGATCTCGATAATGTCTCCAAGACGATATCTCCAGAGTCCATCTCTTGTTGTCAACACGATCTCATACTTTCCTCCGACATTGACATTCCACTTGAAAAGCCGACATCAGATCCAATGACGAGGGTCCACGAACGCAATTACCGTTTGTGTGAGATACTTTGATTCCTCTGGAGTGTCCACCGGCAGAAACTCGATGATGTCGTCTGACCCGACGACTTTGTACAAGCTTGGGTCCCGGTGGTCATACCCGAGTGCGAGGAAAGCCTCACTACAGTTGATACCCAATGTACGCAGCTCCACGTCCGGTCCAATATAATACCGGATCTGATCAATGTTAAGTAATCAACATCTCCGGAGACGCATCATGAACTCACCTCCGGGACGACTGTCCGGAATGGTCCGCTCGAGATGGCAATGACAACCTGCAAACATGGCCAAACCTTTCTTAACCATCCTAGAGTCTGCACCCTTTGCGGAACCTTGCGGAGCTCCGCCGCACGTTGAGGGTTCGGGGGTAAGAATGTCTGATCAAAACCGCGTAGGAAAAACATGTTTTAAATTTGAAAGGAAAATGTGGCTTACCAGGAGCTTGTCTTTGAGATCACCTAGATCGACTGAATCCGGAATAGAGCCAGTGTCGATGCATTCAACCAACGTATCCCATTGCTCGTCAATGACGCGGCAAAAATCACGAAAGATGGTGGTGAACATCGTGTTGATGAGTTCAATTTGAGGTTCATAGAGAGCGAATAGCGCATGCATAAAAAGGAATGACTTGTAGTTGGCAATAAAAGAGACACCTAATGGTGATGATTGCCCAGGAACTGGAGAGATGTATCAGTCTAACCCGGTTACAAGCACCAGGCAATAAAACACGACGTACTCCTCAATGTATGGTAGAACTGGTCCCTGTCAACATGCTAGGAACATATCAGCGCCACGAAGCAAGGGCCTGTATTGAATACGTACCATCTTGTTTGACATTCTGACGGTACCTGTTGACATCAAGCACACCGGCATTTTCAGCTGGACGTCCCCATCGTCGTCAACTGCTTCGACCAGTTGACGGTGTCTGAGCGAGTAAACGATGCAGCTCTTTCCCCCAGACCCGGAGGCCGCGCTTGAGGCTTTCATCGTCTGCGACGTTCCAGTGGACATGTACTCCGGATGACGATACTTCAAAAAGTGTTTTGTTGCACCAGCGCTCGTGCCAGACGAGTGTGCGATGAACTCTGGAAAGCCTGGTGCCATCAGGTTTTTGATCGAGGACATCCTACAAGGTTGTTCGAAAACACGAGATACGAAGGGAAGGTAGTGATCGTAGACACTGAGAGAAACGTTGTCGTGAAACGTCCCAAACGCTGTCTTGGATTCGTCATTCAGTTTGATGGCGTCCCGGAAATCAGAGAGAATTTCGGATTCCTTAAAGAATGTGGATATGGAGTTCGTTTCGACGAGATATGAGAGCACGTCCTGCGTGCGCTGCTGGAGACTCGACACTAACGACGACGTGAGAGACGAAATTGGCTGGGGAGGGGTTGAGATCATGGTGTTGGCTGGGGTGATGTTTGGTCCACTATTATATAGGTCAGTCCCAGGCGTTCATGATCGACCAGTGCTAACGTACGATGCATGATTGCGTGACTGATGTGGCTGAACTTGAAACGGAAATGTTCTCGGCAGGGTGTGCATGCGAATGAAGGGATTTCTTGGCCCTCGGCTACTTGATCTTGCACCGAATAGTGGTGATCGCGGCTCGACCGAGTAGCAACAGGCTGTGAAGGCAAGGTCAACACGGTACACTCGCTGGCAGATGGGACATGGTAAAATCGGATCAGTAACAACAGAAATATGTGTGTAATTGCGATTGGTCAATCTGAGGGGTTTTCATGGGTCAACATTCAACTTGGACCTACGCTTCGGTCTAAGGCTCGACTGATGAGCAGCTAGCATTGTATGGGTCACCCGTACCGCCCACCGCTCGGAGTTTGCTTGGCATTTGCGGGCCGCACCACGATGCTATAGGTTGTAGTTGCGGAGTCTCATAGCCTGGGATCACGTTTCGAAAGTAGCAACCACTGGCAGTGTAAGGCAGTGTCGCGCACGGCCCGGCCTTGGGTCAGTGTGAAAACTTGGACCGCCACCGTGTGTCGCAAAATTGCTATCGACACTGTTGGCAATTCGCTGATCAGGCCTATAGTATTAAGTTTTGCTTTACTGCAACTTCTATCTCCGTCCCAGGGGGAAGCTCGTTGTCTGACATATCAATCCCCGATTCCCAGGTGCAACCGAGGTGTAGCTACAGCCTGTACTTGTTGAAAACCAAGGCATTGATCATCAAAACATCCCAACAATTAAGATGACGGATCACTTGCTGTGTATGATATGGATCACAGCCACTAATTTGGGTATGTCTGTCCTAGATGACCAAAGCAAGGTAACGTCATAGTTTCATGTTTTGCAGTTGGCTGGAACAGAACAGTTAGTGCGGTCTTTAAAGGTTTGATACACTACGAGTTACTATACTCTTACACGGCCGAATTGCATAGGTTGGGCCCAGGCACGATATCCGGCGGCTCTGCACTTGTTTTGGGAGAACCACGGCAATCGCTAATGGCCTAATGTTCCGCACCTTCAAAGCTCAATCTATGGTCTAGCGAGGCTACGATCGTGGGAATAGATGAATAAGACTGAACGATACGAGTCTGATGCTCAACCTCAAGCGCAGAGAAACGATGGGGGAAAGTCGAGCGATTAGATTGTTACTGCGGCTACTAGTTCTCTATGTACTGTACTCGCATTTCAATTATTGGAGCACTTTGCTCACTGCTTACTGAGCGTGCATCGATCGTGTATCACATGTATGAGTTGGATGACTCAGCATCCTTTTACTATATTCGGCTTGCTTACATCAACAGTTTTCAATCCCCAGATAATTCGCGGGGGTTTCCTTCGGTCGAGTCCGAGACCCGCCCGGGGACCACGAGCCGAGCGTGGAACTTTCTAGAGCCAGTGCGCCCGCGCCGCATTGCAACCGCATTGTTGGCTTATTCGGCCCCCATTCTCGCCTACCTGCCATCCCTCTCCCAGTCCCGTATACCACCAATCTCACCTATAACACCATGAGCACAGCAGATCCAGCTCCAAATATCGAGTATGTATATCGTTTACCTCCAACTTCTTTGGAACGTGCTGAAGAGGTTCCAGAGCGAAATCAATCACCATCAAAAGTAAAGTCGTAGCTTGAGGTATTTTGGTGCATACTAATTAACCATCCTTTAGACATCGAACTTTGCACTGAAAATCGGCGCAGAGCCCCGCTTGCGAGGCGATTCTACATCCAATTTTCCGTAGGCGATACCTCGCGATCGACAGGCAAGATGAAAGAGTCAAAGAAGCGCACCCATTGGGAAGAATCACTGTATTTGTGGGTATAAGCCTTTTGCTTTACGCGGGAGAACTGACTGTTGCCAGTGACGGGGATGACCACTCCAATCTTCTCGTAGAAGTTTACCAGAAACACCGTGTCGGAAAGAACGAATTGGTTGGAAGTCTCTCGGATACCGTCGGCGGATTTTCAGGAAAACTAAGGGACGATGGTAAGAAGACGTTACGTTCGACGTGTTCTACTGACGCGATCTGGACGATCAAAGTATTCACAGCAACTCTTGATACTCCCGATGGGTCTGACCATTTTGGGACCACGATCAAGTTCACGTTGGCCACTGAGTCACGCAAAGACCGCAAAGATGATGCAAACGAACGTCAAGCTGAACACACCTTGACGAGCGCGGACGCAGCGGCCAGCACGCTCGGCACCCACGCAGTCGTCGCCCGTCTTGGCCCCGTCGTCGATGCTGGCCAAAACGTTGTGGCTACAGCAGAGACGTTCGGAGCTGCTTGTAATGCTCTGTTGCAAGGGCTGAAGGTTTTTCAGGAGATTGGGACCAAGGTCGCACAGGTATTTGGTACTGACTATTTTCACCCTTCATGATCTGAACACGGTATAGATTCACCCGTACGCGTCGCTGGCCTGGTCTGTTATATCGCCTGTGATCAATGTCTGTCGGTTCCTCGACACACATATAATCGTTGATCAGTGCTAATGTTTCATGTAGGCGCTCATAGCCCAGAAGGATCGTGACGAGCGGATCGTCCGCCTAGTGCGCACGATGGGCGGTGTTCTCTCGTTCGTTGATGATGCCAAGGAGTTAGAGAGAATCGAGAAGCACGCGAAGATCATCACGTCTCTGATCCAGCAGGTGACGGAGTGTGGTTACTTTATCATCGAATACACCAAACCCCACTTTTGTCAGTCGTTCTCGGTGCTAAGCAGCCGCCACTGACCTTCGTATCTAGTGACTCGGATGGCGAAATGTGCGATATTTAACGTCGATGCAATGATCACCGATTACGAGAAGAAGTTGCAAGAACTCAAAACTGCATTTTTGGAGGGCACTGCAGTAGACACAACGATCATCGTCGTTCGTATGATGGATGTGGTGGATGGCATCGGTAGGTCTGACCTCTCGATACCGCACTCAGGTATTGACAGATGTGGAACACAGCGGAAGCCATCGACCTGAGCGAAATGTGGTATGCACGTGACGCCAGGTACGCGGAGGACAAGAGATGTCTGCCAGGAACTCGCAAGTCTTTCTTGGACGAGATTTGTAGCTTCCTCAACAACACCCACGATGATGCCCCGCGAGTATACCTTCTCACTGGTGTCGCTGGATCGGGCAAGTCTGCGGTGGCTCACTCGATCGCTCGACTATACGACGGGCAAGAACGGCTAGGGTCGTCGTACTGCTTTGCTAGTAGCGATGTCGCGAGCCGCAACCCGAGAAACCTTTTCAGCACCATAGCACTTGATCTCTGCGACCACGACCCGCAGTACAGGGCTGCCCTCCTGAAGGTCGTGAAGACCAGTCGAGCGCTCCGAGCGTCGGCATCTCCATTGGAGCAGTTAAAGAAGTTCATCATCGAACCTAGCCAATACCTCGACAGAATCGGACCACTCGTCGTTGTCATTGATGCGCTTGATGAAAGCGGTGATGAAGTCAGTCGCCGACAGCTTTTACGAGCGATCTCTGAGCAAATCAACAACTTTCCAACTAATCTCCGTTTCCTGATAACCACTCGCCCGGAGAGGGACATTCTTGACGCTCTTCCGCCCAGCCCACAGCTCGTCCGCAGACACATAAACGATATTTCTGACTCGATCGTTGATGGAGATATCGAGCAGTTCATCCATCACTCCCTTTGTCAATATACAGAACTTGAATCTCGTTGGCGGGGCCAGGAGTGGTGTCGGCTACTTGTCGACCACTCTCAGCATCTGTTCCAGTGGGCTTCGACTGCATGTAACTTCATCGGAGGGCAAGGTGCTGCAGGCCTTGAGCGACACGAACGTCTTGAAAGACTTCTGCGAATCGGCAACACTGATGGGGTTAAGTCGTTAGATGAGTTGTACAAGACGATATTGGGACACCTTTTCGTCTCTGAAGATACTACAGAGCGGTTTCGTGAGGTGATGGCTGTGATACTGTCACTCCACGAGCCGTTGTCCCTCGGTTCCCTTGCCTCGATTTCTACTTTCTTCGACAAAGCGCCCAAAATTCGAGCAGTCATCGAACCCATGGGATCATTGCTGGATGGAGTAATGAATGAAGAGAAGCCCATTCGCCCACTTCATACCTCGTTTCGTGACTTTTTACTCGATGAAGGTCGCAGTTCGGTGTTCCACGTCCGGATAGAACACCAGCATTCACTCGATCTTGGAGGAGCACTGGTTGCTTGCATGGAAAACATGCTCAGGTTCAACATCTGTGATCTGAAGGACTCTCGACAGTGCAACACTGCCATCCCCGACCTGCCTAGTCAAGTGGCCAAGAGCATACCTCCACATTTGTCATACTCATGTCGATACTGGATGTCCCATCTGCGACATGTAGAATGTACTCCAGCCATGTTAGACAAGGTCACTGTCTTCTTCAAAAGCCTCCTTCCCTACTGGCTTGAAGCCATCAGCCTTCTCAGTCATTCCTCCCCACTGTGTCTACTATCTGCCAAAGAGACATGTAGTATGTTGAAGGAATGGGCCAAGGTGAGGTCCATGATGGTGATAAGGAATAGTATTGAAGGAGTTCATAACAGGGTGAAGAGATTGCCACCCTGGCATCAGAGACATCTCAGTTCATCCAGGTGTTTGCCCCAGTGCTTCGAGAATGCACTCCCCACCTGTACCTTTCAGCCATACCCCAGACTCCATCCAGCTCACCACTTTGGAAACTGTGGACTGAGCACCTTGCAAAGGATGTCTCAGTTACATCAGGAAATCCAGCCAGCTGGCCAGCAGATGTTCATATCCTAGAAGGGCATATAGATGGTGTCTTTTCTGTTGCCTGGTCACCTGATGGAAGCCATATTGTCTCTGGCTCAAGGGACAACACCATTAGGGTTTGGAATGCCACCACTGGGGAATGTGTGGCAGGTCCATTCCAGGGGCATACAGATCCTGTCAATTCTGTTGCCTGGTCACCTGATGGAACCCATATTGTCTCTGGCTCTTGGGACAAGACCATTAGGGTTTGGAATGCCACCACTGGGGAATGTGTGGCAGGTCCATTCCAGGGGCATGCAGATGGTGTCTTTTCTGTTGCCTGGTCATTTGATGGAAAGTACATTGTCACTGGTTCTACTGACTGTTCCATCAAAACATGGAGAACAACTGCATCTCTTTTCTTTAATAATTCATTCCATATGCACAATGGCTGGATTCAATTTTCTAATGGTTTTTTCTTTGGCTGGATTCCCCCTTGGTCTAGGCCTTCCTTCTATCTTCCACCACTTCATTCTCTAGTAATATCTTCTAACCAGTCTTTTCAAGTTGACATTGATAAATCACTCTTTGGAGAGTCCTGGATATCTTGTTGGAGATGATTTCCAAGTCCTCTTTTGATCCCCATGCTACTTTGTACTATATTGATTAATGTATGTATTTTATTCTTCTGTTTGCAGAATGTGCATACTCTCTTTGAAAACAGTAAATGTATGCTTGCTTCACTACCAACCACTGAGGTGGCATACATATGCTGTTAACTCTGTTGTCTACTCACCTGATTGTAGGCACATGTATTGTTTCTGGCTCAGAAGACAACACTATTAGGGTTTGGAATGCCACCACTGGGGAATATGTCACAGGCCAATCCAAGAAGCATATAAGTGCTGTCAGATCTGTTGTCTACTCATCTAGTGGTAGGCATATTGTTTCTGGCTCAAGGTATGGATCCATTAGGGTCTGGAATGCCACCACTAGGGTGTGCATGGCAGGTCCATTTCAGCCTATTCATGGCTGTATAAGTGTTTTTAACTCTATTGTATGCTCACCTGGGGGCACACACATTGTCACTGGTTTAATATGCAAAACTAGTAGGATTTGGAATATGACCACAGGGGAAGGTGCAATAAGTCCATTCCAGGAGCATACACAAGATGTTAAATCTGTTGCCTACTCACCTGATGGAGACAAATTACCTCTGGCTTTTTGGACAATATCATTAGAGTTTGGAATGCCATCTCTGGTGAGTGTATGGCAGGTCCATTTTAGGGACATACAAATAGTGTAAAAGATGGCAGGCATATTATTTTTGGCTCTCAGAACAATACTATTAGTATTTGGAATGTTGCTACTTGTGAATATATGGCAGGTTTATTCCAAGGACATATGCATGGTGTCCTTTCTGTTGCCTACTCACCTGATGGCAGACATATTGTCTTTGGTGCAAGTAACAAGATCATTAGGATTTGGAATGCTACTACTGGATAATATATGGCAGGTCCATTTTGTGAACATACAGATAGTGTCAACTATGTTGTCTATTCATCTGATAACAAGTGTATTGTCACTAGCTCTGGTGATCATTCTATTAGAGTATGGAATGTAGATGCACTTTTTTTCTTCAGGAATTTATTATGCATGAAAAATGGCTAGATGACATCTTCAGATGTTTTTTACTAAGGTTGAATTGCTCTTTAGTCCAGACATGCCTGCTATCTTCCATTTCATTTTCTAATTATATTTTCTATCAATATTTACCTCAGCAAACTAAGGGTTAGCTGTCCAGTGTCATGGTACTCATAGTGAGGGTTCATGTCAATAACACTTTGATAGTCAGTCATAGTATGTCATAGTACTGGACAAGTAGATCATGTATAAATACAGTGGACAACAGAATTATTGTAATATTTGCAATAGATACTTTGATTGTTGAGTCTGTAATGTTGAGTGGCACTTTCAGTACACTTCCTGTACCTTTCCTTTGCCTTGGGACAAGGAGGTATTCATGGAGAGTGTTAGGACTGGAAACTCTGGTCCAAGTCTTACCAGAGTTCAGAGGACCCCAAGTGGAGAACAGGAGGATGGTGGTAATGGAGGTGGACATAAAGTCTGGGGCAGAGGTGTTGGAGTTAGGGAGATGCAGTGAGGATGTCAGCACAAGACTCATGTGTTGTGCCCTTGTGTTATGATTGCCTCTCTTTTCCCTTGTCTTTTCCTTGTTTTCCATGATACTTAGCTTAGACCTTCAGACTTCGCATGATCCTGATCCTCATCAGCAATCCCCTTGGTTCCTCTGTTCCACCTTTGCTTCTCTGTTTCACTGTACTATAGCCTCTGATCTTCCCACGGTCATCTCCATGGCCTCATGTCTCTTATCTCTTAGATCTCCTTGTGGCTCTCTGCCTTCTCTGCTTCTTTAGTTCCTTTGATCCTTGTCATTGTTCTCCTCTTCAGGTTTTCCTATTGTCCTCTGCATTTAGACACATGGTCCATGCACTGTATCTCACAGTATATAAACCCTACCTACCTGTAGATACAGTCCTCACTTTGTACCTCCTGGATTACACTCCTGATACCTAGAGTCCCAATCTCAGCTCCTTTGCTCTTAGCTCCTACAGTGGTAACCACTCCACACTCTTAGTCCTCTTAGTCTTCATGGTGGTAACCACTCCACAAACCTTAGCTCTTTGTCAGTGGTAACCACTCCACACCTCAAGTTCATCATCTCCGTCAGTCCAAGCCCAACCTCGCTGTCTTCATCATTGTCATTGACATATTGGGCAACCCATCCCAGGCTACCTAGGATCTACCCAGTCTGAACATAACACCTTGAGCAGGCCTGTGTTCTCATATTTCAGGGGGACAGAGCTCTGACAAAAGGGGGAGTGGACATGAGGAGGAGGAATGACTCAGACAAGAAGGGGAGAATGCCTTAGTCAGGTGGATATGAGGAGGAGGGAGTCAGGCATGGATGGAAGATTGTTTAAGTTGGACAGAGATGAGAAAGAGGAAGTCAAACAAGGATAGGAGCATGTCAAAGTCAATATTCAAGCTGCAGGAACAGATACAGGAGGTGTCCCTAAATATGAACAGAGTAAGGTATGGAGTAACAGAAGAGGAACAAGGGCATGAAGTAATGGATAAGCAGAAGGGTTGGAAGTGTCAAACATACAACCAAAGAATGGATAAGGGTCAGAGTACAAGGACATACTACAATAAATAAGGGTCTGGGTGCTTCCAAGTGTCCCAGTATTGGTCCAATCAGAGATATGGAACTCCAAGCATGGTAAGGCAGAGGTGGACTGAGGAGGCAGAGATGATCAGAGATGGTCAGAGGAGAGGCCAGAGGGACAGAGATGGGGTAGAGTGCATGGATGTGACAGAGAGATGTCAGAATTGGCAAGTGCATGCACAACCATGATCGTGACCTGCACTGTCAATGACTGGTGCGTGCAGGGCTCAACATGCCACATTGCCTGCATACCTACCATTGTATGGACTTTCTATTCATCCATGATAGCCCTTGCTTATGACCCTTTACCCCTTGTCAGGTACAGTAGTAGTTTTTCATATATAGTTTATACCGTTTGACATAGGACTCCTCAGTCCATTGTAACACACACGACTGAGGTGAGCTTTCTCATACCATAGTTGTTACTTACTCAAGCTGACCATATGTAGTTTGCTGTCCCTCAATAGCTGTGTGCCATCTCTAGTGCATATTTCTACAGGTTATGAGCCCTGCTTGCACTGCCAATTGATCAATAGACTCACTCAATCTCACTGCCATGTCCACCACCATCACTACAGATACTCTCCCAAGTAACGTCCCAAAGCTTGAGGTCAAGGGGACAAACTGGGTGATATTTGCATTCTGTTTTCAGGTCACCATCAAGGTGAAAGACCTGTGGAATCACTTTGATGGGACTGCCACAAACCTGAATCACCAGGGGACCACTGCTCAGCCTCTGAGCACCAAGCAGATAGCTGAAAACATGAAGTGGTTGAAGGACGAACAAATGGCAAAGTACCTGTTAACCTAGCATATTCTGGACTCAACTGCGCTGCATGTCTACAAGTTAGCAACTGTAGTTGCTATGTGGGCAGCAATCAAGAAGGAGTATATGGAAAAGGGAGCATACACATAGACAGACCTGCATATGCAGTTCTTGGAATTGAGGTTATTGAAGGGTGGTGACGTCTGACAATTCCTAGACGAGCTGCAGACAAAGCAAGAAGAGTTAGCGGCTGTTGGTGTGGATATAAACAAGAATGATTACCATTCAACAATCATTAAATCCCTCCCTAACTCATTTGCTAACTTCGCATCGAGCCAGCTTACCACTGCTTGATTATTCACAATGAGCAAGACCCTGGAGCCAGACATCCTTATATCAGTAATCACTGAAGAGGCAGACCACCAGATGGCCAAGGACTCACCATGCACCAACAAGGATTGAGATCATGATGAGGCAATGGTTGCTAGATTGTCGGATGGATCGAGTGGGTGAAGGAACTTGAAATGAGGCCTGCAGAAATGCTGGGAATGTGGCTTGACGGAGCACTTAGCCACCTGGCATGACAAGAAGAAGAGTGAAGAAATGAAACCTACCACTGGTATTGCAGACGCAGTACGAGATGATTCCGAATCTGAAGATGATGTTTTTGGAGTCTGGGACAAGTTTAGCAACAATGAATTCATTCCGGGACTATTGCCTACTGAGTCAAATGATGAAGATGAGGGGGAGACCATGGATTGGTTTTCGGTTGCTGACGAAGACATACTTTTTTTTTTTTTTTTTTTTTTTTTTAATTCCATTTATGTCCCGTTAGGGTACTCACCCT
>JBBPKJ010000955.1:0-14599 GCA_038089195.1 Brasilioporus rufonigricans | reverse complement strand
TATCCGGTTCATAGGTATGTACGTCGCATCTACGTTTCTTCTCCTTTGCGACAGAGTGGTCACCTGGGGCGGATCCTGGACAGTCTAACGCGGTCTGGCATAAGGTGCGTCAGGACAAGTCTGGGGTAATCAACGCGACACACCTGAGAGTGGAAAATAGCATCAAGTTCGGTATCTATGACCTTCTTTTTTGCAGAGGGCTTAGATCTCAATAGAAAGGATGCAAGACTCATGTTATATGTATAGTGACCACTATGTAGTATTCGATTGGAGGGTCTTTGGATCACTTATGTAATCACCACTGAATCGGGTGCCAACCCAGCTCAGACAGTTGGAGCCATGTTCTGCTCACATCTATAACTAGCGTATCGCATGGGCCATATAGTAATTTGCAGAGGTAAGCCTGACACGCTGGTAAATTCCATAACTCCAGGAACTGCCAAGTGCTTGGATCAGGTTATGCGACAACAAACACTGAATTGTCTAGCGGGTCTTACTATCCTTGGACAATTCTCGACACAGTGGTAGCGTGATCATTTTTCAGGTGAGGGAAATTATTTCGATCGGTTCAGAGTGCATGGTTTAAGAGTGATTTGAACTTTACTGCTCTCTTAGTTTATCGTCCTCGAGTGACTACTATACTTTATCGGAGATGAGTCACCTTGTACATGAAACTCAACCGTGGTCTAAACGTGATGCGAATCTGAATTGCGTTACTCAGAAATAAGGAGTCGCGGTGTGAACTAGCCCACCATCACCCGGAATACTGCACCCATTTGGCACAAGATACTCGCATCGTGGTTTGCGTGTCACGGTATTTGACTCGAGTTGGCCGTCGAGTCCTCGGAGGCACGGCACACTGAGTGGCACGAATCCCCGGAAATGCCCACAATGTGCATGATATCCCACACAGACGTAGTTTCCAAACATCTCCGCACTTCTGTTTTTGTGGGTTATCTCGGTACGCCCTCCCATTGGTATCATGGACGGTGTTCTCGTTGCATCGGTCCCGGCGGACAAAGCAATACATCCCTACATCATCGGCCACTCCTCAAAGACACCTTGGCCAAACCTGAAAAAGCTGATGCTACCACAATCGACCACAGCTATCACAATAATCTTCTTGCCCGTTTTGAGAGCAAGGAAGGGGTTCGGTTTGGGCGGCGTGAATGTCGGTCTGGTCATCTGAGGGGAAGGAGTTGCAAGGAAAATGGGGAGAAAGGAGAATATGTGCTGGAGAAGCGTCCCCATGGCAGAGAGCCACCTCGGCATTGGTTGAGATGGTGTCATCTTGGGGATGGTTGGTCGAACGTCTGTCGGCTGGGAATCACCCGGTTGTTTGATGGGAGTTGGTATGCCGCGTTTACGCGGCGGTGGAAGTGGCATTTCTGGAAGTGTGCCGAAGAGCGTAGTCAGTTCTTGCAGAGTGGGCACGGAGGTCGTGCGTGCACTGTATGCGGAACGGTCAGCACCAAGACTACAAACAACGTACGTCGCGTGTCAACGAAAGGAAACTTACTCTACAACTATAATATGAAAATCTGGTGCTGGAGGTGCTGTTTTGCGGAATGGTGTTGAAGGCTTATATGCATGGAAAAAGACTTTATATGGTGATAACGCAGATGATTTCGAGGGTTTGGATTTTACTGTCGGACGATACAATGGAATGCCGTGACCACAAGGTATAAATCGTAGTGCCTTGAAGACATCCTCTGATTGAAAAATGGACGGTTGGATGTAAACGGGAAATACAGTTGACGGACTTACGGGTTGTTTTCTGTTGATGAAGCTGAAGCCGTCTCCACCAATTTATCCGGTGAAAAAGTCGCGTAACACTCATAAGCCTTGATACAATGCACGAAAAGAGTCTTGTAAGCTTTTGTGTTGCAGTCTGTGGTCGGACAGCCGGAAGTGAAACGGGTGGTGCAGCTGGGTACTCTGGGGTCGGGGGTTCGGCGCGCATCAGGATAAATCCAAGGCGTTTCAAATATGCGTACACCTAAGCAAAGTTGCAGGCAGCAGATGAGCTGGTATCAATCCAGGTGGTCGCGAATTCTATTACCTGATAACGTTCCAGGGTCAAATCTTCACGGCCAATCATCTCTGCGAAGGCTTGTTGAACCGACATGGGCGCTCCTGGACTTTGTGTTTCATAATTCTCAGAATCGGCGAGTGATGCTCCGTCAGAGAACGACTCGTAACAAAACAAAGCGCCGCGTTCGATGAGGTACAGAGCTTCTTCCGGAAGAAGTTCGAGCCGTTTGGGAAGTTTGGACGATGGACCATGAGATGCGTTATTTGAGTTGTTGTATCGCACTGTTCGGGATATAGAGTGGCCCATCGTTGAGAAATGGATTCCACGCGCGGTCGTGACATGCACACGATCGATTGAAGGATACCAAATACCATAACTTATAGTTTTGCTGTAATAGCGTGTTAGCACGGACTATTCCTGCTCGACGATACGATCAGTGGAAAGTTCGACCAACCTCGAAATAGTTCTATGGGCACGAAGAGCCTCAAACATTGCATCTCGCGAGTGGTCAAGGACATGAAGCTGTAAGCCTGATCCCCCACCCGGTGCAGGCTCGAAGTCCTTTTCACCGCGCTTTGGGATAATGGGCCGTGCAGCAGCCCCAAATTTTCTGTTTGAGTTTATCATCCGTCCATGACTCATGCACTGGTGGACGGCGGACACGCACGGAAGTTTAGTCCAATCTAGTCCACCATCTTCATCCCCGGAGGAAGCATCATCGTCCTCTTGGATATTTTCTGCTCGTGGACGTGGAATTTCGAGTGTATCATCCATAACTGAGATTGCATTCACCAAGTCATAAGCGACGAAGGTTGGGGGTTGTCGCGTCGTCCTTCGAGTTTCTTTTCTCCGCTTGTGTCAGTCTTCCGTTCCGCTCACTCAGTCGGGTGAAATGGAATCAGAACGCAAGCCGACATTCGTTCAGTCCCTCATCGTGCGCTGCTCAGTTCTTTTTGTTTAGAAACGTCCGCATGAACATTTGCAACAATTCTTGTCATCTCGCTAGGCAGGAGGTGCAGCAGGTACCGCCGTCGACTTGCTCTTCTTCCCTATAGATACTGTCAAGACGCGGTTACAGTCTGCTCAAGGATTCGTAAAGGCTGGCGGTTTTAAGGGGATATACAAAGGCATCGGGAGTGTCGTCGTGGGCAGCGCACCCGGAGGTGAGCGCTACCATGCTCGTCCATCAACTATTTTTGACTGGAGGGCAGCGGCAATATTCTTTTCGACGTACGAAATGTCGAAGCAACTCCTACCATTGTACGGGCAGCTAGCCCCGCTCAACCACATGATTTCCGCATCCCTGGGTGAAGTCGTATGTTGTCCTGTGTCACTTCCACGTCTTGAACTCTCTGAGGTCTCGTACTTAGGCAGCCTGCTTGGTCCGTGTTCCGACTGAAGTGATAAAAACGCGCACACAAACATCATCTTATGGCTCTGCAGCCACGTCCTTCGCCGCCGCAAAGATGGTTCTTAACCATGACGGCGTAAGGGGTCTCTACCGTGGGTTTGGGATAACAATCATGCGTGAAGTTTGTAATACTACTCAGACTTTTATGGTATTTCTCATCCTTCTGACAGATCCCATTCACTTCACTTCAATTTCCCTTGTATGAGTTTCTGAAGTACCGACTATCCCTGAGCTTGGGTGCACGCCCACTTCATGCCTCGGAGGCTGCAATTTGTGGTAGTATCGCAGGTGGTGTTGCAGCTGCACTGACGACCCCCCTCGATGTTCTCAAGACGCGAGTGATGCTGGACATGCGAGTATGTCCACTTTTCTTTGTCCGCTCTCTTCTCTAATATGCGACATCAAGGATCCCACCTCCAAAATGCCCTCACTCCTGAGCCATTTTTGGCAAATTTATACCATCGAGGGACCAAAGGCGCTTTTTGCAGGTATCGTGCCGCGCACACTTTGGATATCTGCTGGCGGTGCTGTGTTCCTGGGTGCTTATGAATGGGTTATCGGTGGCCTGGTTGATAGATGACCCATTGTCGACACCATCGTCCTTCTGTGTGCTAGCGTGGAGACGGCGGGAGCCACTTGTGGGATCCAGTTAGAGGGCAGCTCTGGAGGATGTGCTGGCGTTAAGACTCATCATGTTGTTCAAGTGCACCAATCACTCTTTGATCAATCCGTTTCTTCTCGAATGAACTCTGGGCTAATGGCATTCTTATCGGTGTCAAGGTCTGAGGTTCGACATTCGCCTGCAAGGCAGTTGTACGTCTAAGCTATAGCCCGGATTCTCGTCCTGGTCAATACTAGAACATCAATGCGACGGAACTGAACGTGACCACCAGAAAGACCTGGAGTGCTTCATCCGAAATTACGTTCACTAGGGAATGGCACCGATTATCCAACGTTGAATATTCAGGCCTTCGAGGGCCGATGGTACATCATGATAATTATCTTAGGGCTACTAATTGCTTGCTCTTCACGCCAAGTCAGGTCTCCCTCGGACTCCTTGGCTAACCCGCATGAAGAGACGACGAGAATCCAGGGTAACATGGCGAGCGTGATTACGGCCACTGGCGGGTGTTGACATTTCCCTTCAAATATCGACTTCCCCGCGGCCTTAGCTTTGTCATCTCCCGTGCACCATGGCTATACGAGGGACTAGGTTAAGTTATGGGTGATCCTTCGCACCAGCATTTAGGTTCTCCGATCGCCTACACAGCAGGTTTCGTTATTGGACATTACTTTCGTATCAAGATACACACGAGTTTGTCTCATATCATGAACCCCTGTGCATATAGACTAACCTCATGCATCAAATCAAGTAATGGAATTGTAGTTTGCGTCCACCTAATGCGGTTTGATTGATAGGCATATCCAGTGGCCCAGCTTTTGACGGAGACGACCTTTTTGGTGTCTTGATAAGAGATCTATGCCAATTCATATTTGCACTTCTCGATCCGGGAGCCGGACTCAACGTGCCTATCGGTTCTACGCTCAACCATGAACGCTTTGTATGATACCTATAGCCCATGTGCGGTCACCACGGCTAATTATTTTCTCTGTGAAGAATTCTCCAAGCATATCATTCAGCTGTGCAATCAATTTAAGGTCTTCGTCCCGAGTCCGATCAAAGGACTCCGGCATGTCGGAGACAGAAGAAAGTGTCTGTAGCGCGATCTGGTCGGGATAGTCATTAATCAATGGCGATCGGGAGATCAGCTCCAAGCTCACCATGACCGCGTCGACGACGCCATCGACCTCCTGACCACCTGATGCAACGCACTCTTCGCCTACAACGCGAGCGCCACCCCCTTCAAGGACACCTTTCCGGACTGCCTCCTTGCCAATGCCGACGAGACCACGAATCGCACCCTCCCGGGTGCCGAGTGGTTTCGGTGTGCCTTTTGGTTCCATACTTGACGATCCTTGCGCGATAGCAAGTGATTCGAAACCGTTCACAATTACTGAAGTGGAAGTAGGTGTAGGACCGCATCCACCCCCACCCAGGAGTGCAACCAGGAGTGTCTTCATGATGCGGGGAGAAAGTGAGGGATATGTCGTGGAGTGTTGCGTCAATAATCTACTAAGCGTTTGAGCAGCCGCCGTGCGAAGGTGGGTCGCGTGGGGTCGCGGTAGATTGGAGTGTAGGAGCGTAGACAAGATGGCAGGCAGGATTTGATGTAGCTATGCGGGAACGGGTCAGTATACAGATGGTCATGAAAAATTTGCGAAGAGAAAGTCGATGTATACGTACATACGGTTCGATGAACAAGGTTGTATTCTCAAGGATTGCACCCACGACGTCGAGCAGTACTTCAAGTGTCTTTCCTTCTGGTTCACCGTCTGTTCCTTCCTTGAGTGCATTGACTACACCGTCTCCAACCCACCGTACTAAGTACGGCAGAAGTGCTTGCAGACCCGCATCTGCACGAAGACTCGCAAGAGCAGCTGTGCGCTTGGCTGTATCGGATGCAGATGATGAAGGAGGAAGAAGCGAAGAAGTGAGTCGAGTGTAATACAGTTGAAGTTCTTTCGAGAGCACTTGTTTGACAAGTTGGTTTTGTTGATTTTGTTGAGTCGTCTGAGGTAACTGCCGTCCCTGAGTAGACGCGGTGGCACCGGGTTTGGGTTCGGCGCCTGCAGGAGTAGGATCTTCCTTCGGAACAGCTGGTGGATTTTCTGGTACGAGGGGTTGTACACCTTCCACAGCTAGCCAGTGTGCAGTCCAGTTAACGCCTCTCGGGACGGCAATCTTTTCCTCCCTCAAAACCTTATCAAAGTCGATCTCCTCATCCTCCACGAAATACACGGCGCCAGCTGAGGGGAGATGTGGGAACGGAAGCGCGCGTCGAAACGTGGAAGGAGCGTGTGGAGTGTGGCCATACAGAGGTTCAATGTTCAAGGTTCGCATAGCAAGGTCGATATCGCCGGTGGTGAGAACCGTTCTGCGTGCATGTCGCATGTAGCGAGCAGCTTCCTGGTGTGAGAACATCAGCGGTAATCACAAACGCTCTGACGTCGGAACGCACCTCGATGACCTGGTGTATTCTGTACTCGACGTCGCTCGCGAGTGCAGATGCGACCGCATCCGGAAGATTCGTGACGCCTAGCGACTCTGCGACATCCTACGGACCATCTCAATCGTAGTCTCGCTGACAGATGGATCGCGCACTTTGACCGAATCTGCTTTGTAGACGCCCGCGTGGTGTGTCTGCGTTAACTTGGATTTAGGTCCTGGTTTGCTCATGGTGGCACCAATAGATTCAGCTCCGAGCTGCTGGTGTCAGTTGTTTGCGCTATATCTATAGTAATATCAGCGAAACAGCACACTGGGCATGCCAAGGGCGTGTAATTAGATTATAAGTCACAAAATGAGGACAATGGAATATATAATCTGCCCGCAAAGGACTATAAGCTATATATTACAATAGAAGGTACCGGCCTTTTGACCATGGCAACAATTGCTCTGTAAAATGAAAATAGAATGGCATTCGAAGCCACTAGGTTAACTGCATAAGAAAATATAGTTCTGGGCCATCCTATGGGGCCATAGCCATCACACCGTTCCCCATGCGCCATGTAAGGGCAGACTCCATGTGAAGCGCATTTTAAGCCTCGATGGAGACAATGCATCTTGTGTGGCCTACTTAGCTTTGAGATCACTATCACACCGAAAGGTTCGTGGAAAACCAGATTATATTGTATAGCTGATAGCATAGTATTCGACAGTAATGTAAAGAGACAAGTGAAGAACCCAAGTTCGGACACTGTAGGGGCAGGCATGATGAGCGGCAGTGCCCGAACAGAGATGGTGGGTAGGCGAGATGAGCAGTGGTTATCGAAGTCACACGATGGAGCAGGTGAGACAAACGAAGGGGAAGTAAGATGAGCACAAGCGCTCAAATTGGACACCGTGGAGTGGACGCGATGAGTGGTGGCGCTCGAATGGAGACGGTGGGCACGCGAGAACACAGTTGGGGTGGGTGGGACGAGCTGGGAGGGACGTGAGGCGAGCCGCGAGGGATTGCACTCGAAATGACACGAGCGGAGTGGGGTGCGAGCGCTTATGCTCGAAACGACACGGGCGAGGTGGAGTGGCTCTGCTCAAAACAACACGAGTGAGACGAGTGGTAAATATTTGAACGGCTTACCGTTTTACGGGCGGAATGGGACGTGAGCGGTCGCGCTAAAAATGACATGGGCAGAGTGGATGGCGAGCGCTTATGCTCTAGATAACATTGGTGGGGTACATGCATAGAAGTGTGTGGGAGTGAATGCTCAAGTGCTCATGGGTGATGCCAGATGACAGGGTATGAGGCGATGAGTCCTGGTGGCGACATTGAAGATGCATCGATGAAGCCTGCACATTATTGCATGCCAGTGCTTGTAAATATTGAGCACTGTCCGCGAGGGCGTTTGAAACGATGTCTGTTGATGTAAGCAAGCCGAATATAGGAGAGGATGTTGAGTCACTCAACTAGTACATGTGATACATGATCGATGCATGCTCAGTAAGCGATGAGCAAAGTGCTCCAATAATTGAATACGAGTACAGTATATAGGACTCGAGTAGCCGCAGTGATAATCTAATCGCTCGACTTTTCCCCCACCGTTTCTCTGCGCCTGAGGTTGAGC
Source organism: Brasilioporus rufonigricans (assembly GCA_038089195.1). NCBI lineage: Eukaryota > Fungi > Basidiomycota > Agaricomycetes > Boletales > Boletaceae > Brasilioporus > Brasilioporus rufonigricans. Next base: position 6,467 of record JBBPKJ010000955.1, on the reverse strand, counting down.
ATCCGACTCGTATCACTTAGTCTTATTCATCTATTCTCACGATCGTAGCCTCACTAGATGGTTATACCCCTTCGACACCGATTTTTCGGGTCATCTATTGAACCCTCCAAACACGAGGCATATCCGCGCAAAATCAATAAACCCACCATCTCCCCTAGTGCTTGCACCTTGCTTGAAGCTTGCATCAGGTCCAATTACTTTTCATGCAGCTGCTAAGCTCGATGAAGGATCGATGAATACACACGGACATCATATGGTCACGTCCACCATTGCCACTGTCTTGACAGTGAAAGCAACTGTGTCGCCACCGTAGTCTCGGTTCATGCAGATGCCATCCCCAGTGCACGAGAATCGTGCATGGACACCATCTGCATCGTGACTCAAACGCTTCTCATGAACCCTGTCTCACTTCGTGAAGCATTCTGTAGATGCATGTCAAACATATAAACAGTGTCCACAGCCCTTGAACGGCTCCTCTTGAACCGCTTTTACACCATGTGTGATCCGAAGTGCACCGTCACTGGTTTTGGTGGCAATAAAAGGTCGCCATCACCTCGCATGCTTGGCCTTGGGTCTTCCCGAGTCCAAATACATTCGGCCCAAAGTAAATTTCACTGTGCTGAGTTGTCAAGGATCGCTTACTTTCCTGATGGTTCTGTGCTGCTTTCCAACCAAGTTGTTTCATTGCCGTCAGCCCTGTTCGTCAAATGCACAGAATACAATATTCCACTGAGAGACCTTCCCTGAGCCTTGGCTACTAGCCTCCACTTCCACCCTGATGAGCGACTTTATTCCAAGATTCGGAGTTCTTAGGAGGTGGGACCAATGAAGGCCATGTTCATGCAAAACATCATAGGCCAGAGGCCATGTATTTGTCCAGAGGTCATACAACAACATGCATGAGCAATTTTACAACTTGAACATAACGCCGAAAAAAGGAACCGACTTGCAGCAACATCCACCCATAGACCATTGCCCACATTCCAATTTCCCATAAGCTGAAGGTTAGTACCGCATGTCGATCATGGATACCTGGTAGACTACAGCACATTGGGAGTAATATCTAGTTGTTTGCCACTCAAAGTATATCACCAGAATGCTGATCAACAAAACATCAACACAACAGGGCAAGACACATCATTGCGACCACTGGGGGATTCTCTAGGGTTGCTGACGTCATACTAGTCCGAGCCATGAAGTAAAAGGGTCCATGTAAATGTTTGGTGACCCGAGTCGTCTGATGTATGATCTGTCCCGATATATGTCAGATATTAGTAGTTTACACGCCACAGGAAGTATATGATGCACGGTACTAGAATAATGACCGACGACTGCGCTATGAAACTACCTCCTTAGTTGTTTATGGGTGGAGGAAAGTGGTCCTAGTCGAGGTGTTCACCAAACTTACCGCGGAATGCAGTAAGCTACCTGAGCAAACAAGAGAGTTTACCATTAAGTTTATCTGCAATAACTGGGAAAGAGGGCACACCTCCTCTGAGAGAACTAGTTCAGAGAGGGGTCTTGGCCACTGAACTAGATGCCGAAGCGAAAATATCAGTCCCAACCAAACGACTTGGAGAAATCTGCAAAGGGGTCCAAGTAATTGCGACAGTCCATACCACCGACCGATCCTGTTCATTGAGGGACAACATCCAGAATCAGCTACTCGTGTTGGTAACCTTTCCGGACTACCAGCATGAGTAACGAATTGTGGGCTGGGCCTTCCACAATAACTGGGAAAGAGGGGACACCTCGTCTTACTTTCTGCATGTGATAACTAGTTTAGAAAAAGTTCTTGGCCTCTGAATTAAATGCTGAAGCGAAAACATCAGCAAGGCAGTCCAAATAATTGCGACAGTTCACAACACTGATTGGCCCTGTTCATTGAAGGACGACCTCCAAAATCGGCTACTCATGCTGGAAATCTTTCCCGACTTCCAACACGAGTAATCAATCGTGGCCTGGGCTTCACCTGCCTATTCTAAAAGGGTTAGCTCGTCCTTTTTCTTCGATATCGGCTCTTACCTTGCGACTCGGCCTGGATGCTCGTTGCCCCCACATCCACACCGTAGCAGGGCTCGGACGCCGTGTCACACGTCAGGGATGGAGGGACGAGAGCGTACACGAGGAGAAGGAATGTGGGGAGAGATTCAATTTGGGCGTATGAGCGATAAACCTCGTCGCGGGAAGAGGGGATTAGTTTCATCAAGCTCATACGGCACTCTTTTATGCACCCCCAGTACCGCAGTTGGACGTCTGGGTCCGTGCGCACATGATCGAAATGCCGTCCGTTGGGGCGGGTCGATCTTGTGCGGTCCCCAAAGTTTTGCGCCCTGCACCGCAGCGCGGAATGAGAATAGCAGCACGTTTTCCAAATCGAGGACCACTTTGGATCCGGAATTGTTCCCAAGGGTGATCTTCCGATTCTCAGTGTGGATCATCTCCGGAAGAGTGACTTTGGCACGCCCGGCGGTGGTCGCAGGGACTCTTGAGCTGAAATTAAATTTACGCCGAGTATTGATAGATCACTTGCCTTCTCGCTGCTCTTCAGCCAACTTGTCATTGGACCAAATTTCCTGGGACGTGATGGTAGACTCTCGCTTTCCTTGGTGGACCGTCTCGCTGTTGACAAAGCGACAGAACTACGTCAGCGTGCAAGCTCAGGCCAGCCTCGTCGTTGGACAGACGATGAGTGCGCATATCCGTCGTGTGCTTTGATCACCACAGGAATGATCAACCCCCTGGTCATCAACTGTCAATACCATAATATCGTACCTCTCAATCCAGCGAATAGTAACGCATACACTCGGTATTACACGACGCGAGAACGTAGATACTAGAACCCTAAAATGCACATGAACAATCTAGCCTCACAGGCGTATCGCAAACGCATGCACTCACCATACTTCATCCCAGCCTCCTTCCTGTTCCTTCGGCCCTGCGCGATCTTCTCTTCCAACGCCTCCCGATTCAAATACGCCTCAGGCTCGTACTGCGCTTTCTCGAGCGCACGAATGTGCTTGTCGTATTCGTCTTTCCATTTTTTGGCGTAGGAAGCATAGTAGTCGGTATCATAGGGGGCGTATGCACCGGAAGGGAGCTGGTAGTAGCCTGGGTGGGGATCGTCCAACGTAGGTGAGGGCGGTCGAAAGGTCGACACGAGCGGCGCAGAAGATACGGTAAACGAGGACGAGGCGGACGCGGACGTCGATGGTGCGCTTGTGACGGTTGGTGCGGAGGATGTCGACCTAGCAGCGGGCTTGGTCGCACCGATTGAGAAGAAGTCTGTGGTGGGTGCTGCTGATGTTAAGGGTTTGGAAGACGCCGAAGGACGGGTTTTGGACGGCCCTTGGTCTTCGAGGGATACGTTCGCTCTTCCTTTCTTGAGAGATGGAGGGAGGAACGACGTCGACGGCCCGGAAATGTCAGTGGGTCCTTCGACCTCTGCGCCACCCACGTCATCAGCATTACCACAAAGTCCATCTGCGCTCACGACACCAGCGATATCGTGCTTCTGACTTGTGGAGGTACGAAACACCAACCCGGGGCCACCTCCCCCTCCGAGTACACGTTCCTCCTTCTTCTCGATCACAGGCACCGGCTGTTTCGGCGCGGGGAGCATACTGAGCAGAGACGACATGCCAGCGCCCGTGCTTGGCGCGACCCGGGGTTTCTTGGCTGGTGGACCGTCAGCCTCGTCGTCTGCGGGAGGCGGGAGAGACGGGAGATTGATGGCTATTTTCTTGGTTCGTTTTGGTTTCGCGTGGGTGGTGCTGCTGGCTGCAGCTACGGTGGAACTCGAATTCAACGGGTCGGGAAGGGAGAGGGAGGACGAGGAAGATTTTGGAGGGGGGAGTGCGAATGTCGACTTGGAGGTCGGTGGAGGAAGCTTCGAGAGGAGCGACGACTGCGAGGGTGGTATCGTCGTCGTGTTTAAATTATCATCGCCGCTCTCAACGTCGCTGCCGTAGTCCTCGATTCCGAGCATGTCGTCCTACACAACGACGGAATGGGACATTCCTCACTTCTTCATCGGGTAAGACGGAGGGGTCGGATTTACATAAGCGAACAAATAAAGGGGTTACAAAACAGTAGATACAACATTATCCGAAAAGAGCACCGACAACACCCTCTCCATCAGCTAGCCCTAGCTTGAATCCACTCCGAAAATAGTCCTCGGTCCCCTGCGGAAGGAGTCCACCCATTGCGCTCATACTGTCTTGAATGTATTGCTCTACGAATCCGAGCCTCGACCACCCATGCTGCGTAAAGATCTTGGCAGTTTGGTAGCCGTCTGAGTACCCATAGGTCGACGACTGTTGTTGCGCAGATGTCATATTCCACGGGGTAGTGCCGTTAGTCCATTGAGCCATTATTGCAGAGCTCTGTAGTCTTTTGAGAACGTCCGACTGGGAGGGAACAGTCATGCTTTCCACAGCTGTGTAGACACGCTGGAGCTGAGCGGGATCCGAGGGTGGCGGTTTACCATACGAATAAAAGGTGTCCGGCAGGCTTTTTCCGACAGCTGCTTTGAAGCACCACCCGGGATCGGTATCACAACCCTCCTTGTTATAAGCTGGTACAACCGGTTAGAAGTAACCAAAAGTAAATCATGATACGACGCACACCAAAACGACCAACCGGCACTCGTGTTCGTATAGACATCCATCTGGCTCGTACAGAATTGTCTTCTGGCCTCGTCTGGATTACTCTGAGTCGACAAACTCTGAGCGGTCAATGCGCACGACCATTCGCCGATCACTAAATTTTCGCGATCTTTTAAACCCACTGCCCCGAGATCACCGGAGATTGGCCCTTTGACATCGCCTGTATGTTGGGATGCTGGTTCTGACTCGTCTGCGGGCGTGAAGACGAAATAGGAATGATGGTCCTCGATGACAAAGTCCGAGCGGTTGGAAATGTAAGTACTATACTTTTGGAGGTTGAATCCGTCATGAATGTAAAGCGGAAGAGTAGGCATGCTGGTGGACCTCTGTCTCATAGCTGCGATCGCCTTCGTGTCTGTACAGAGCCTCAGTGGTCCCCATGAACAGAAAAGAGACGAAGTATGCTCACAGAAATCCAAGAGCTCGGGCGTATCAACTGGCTCGTTCAATATTTCGATGCCAACGACATTGGATACGTTTTGAAGTTGGTCCGTCAGGAACATATAAGCCTCCATGGTTTTGTCCGTGAACGCAGTACTGTTAAACAGCCTCATCTGCCCATCAGATATACCGGAGTGTGCTTGACCGTTTTGACTCCCGGTAGCGCCGTGAACGTCCACCAAGACGCCGATGCCAGACTGCGCGGCCATGTTAATCGCGCGGACTACTCGAGGCCAAGCGTTCGTATAGACGCTCGCGTACGGTTCAAAGGGGGTGCCCGTGACGAACGTTGGACCGAGCGTCCAGTATCCGATGGGCATGCGAACGGTGTTGATCCCAGCATTTGCAAGGTAGTCGAAATCACTTTGGTTCACGAACGTGTCCCAGTGTCGTTCGAGCACAGCGCGCGCATTGTCGACGGATCCCCAACCCGAAGCGATGTCTATTTCTGCGCTTCGCGGTTCTGATGCGCAGGTGAAGAGGGAAGGGACCATCCAGTTTTCTTGTACGAACCTGCCAAATGGTGAGGACCCATGTAGCTGTCGTTATCGTGCTTACCATGAACCTAGGTTGACGGCGTGTTGCCTTCGGTAGCGATATACGGTCGCCGAGACAGAGTCGAATGACCAAAAGCTTTCGTTGGCGAATGATGGAGACTCATATGACACCACCGAGCATTGTGTGTTCGCTTCAACGGTGCCGCCCACAGGAGACTGAAATGGCGTTGCGTTGTAACCGAAGCCTGCACCAGACGCATTGAATGTCGTATCGACTGGAGTACCTGGGAGTCCGGGACCATGAAAGTTGGAGTAGCCCATCGAACCTACGGTGTTGTTACCTGCTAGTGGGTTGCTCGGAAAAGGCTTGTACGATCCCTCGACCAAGTTCAAAGCTCGAAGAAGAGTGACAAAGTTTTCCATGTACGTCGGCGACGACATTGCTCTGAACTTGCGTTCCTCGGTTAGTCTGTAGAGAGAGGGGGGCCCGAGGATCCATCGATAATCCAGTAGAGTTTCACTCGGTCAGATTCGAAATTAGACCGAAGGGTATGAGAGACGTTGTGGGATGGCATTGTGGTCCAGGTACCAACGGACGAGAGCTGCGTCTGTGCGACATAGAGGTTGCTTTTGCGTCACAACCTAATGACTCCCGCTCGTGCTTGAACATTTGGATCCCAGAGAACAATGTTCTTGCGACTGAACGGCTGGACGGCGTCCACAAGGAGGGCCTGTGTCGTGGCCCTTCTCAACACGGCACGTTTCCCTGTTGCTGGAAGTCCCCCTTGCATGGACAAACAACCAGCTAACCACTACAGGAATACCAAAGTTGGTGACAAGTGCTGTGCCAGTGTGTAATGGT
>JBBPKJ010000954.1:0-14611 GCA_038089195.1 Brasilioporus rufonigricans | reverse complement strand
ATGTGTCTTTCTTCACATTCTTGCACTCTAATACAATCAGCAACAGGCTGATAAGATTCTATTTATCAATGATTCCTAAGATCACATTCAGTTCAATTTGTTTTCCCTTGACCTAAGATGCATCAACTCACATTCTTCCAACCAGTACCAGAGGATGATTATCATGCAGCACAAAGTGCAAATAAACCCATGATGGTGATCATTTGTGAGGCTTTCATCATTTTCTGTTTCAGCCTTCCTCAAGAAAAGAACAGCCTGGATAAGGTGCATTGTATCATAATTGAAGTAGGCACCACTAAAAATTGCCAGAATGGGAGTATAAACACAATGCAGGACTCCAGGAGGTTGAAACCTGTGTAGTGCATCAAGGTCAGCTAGGAAGACAAGAAAATGAAACTTGACTTCCATGATGTCATCTTTTTTCAAGGCAAAGAGTGGCAATATCTGCTCTTGAGAACATATTGTCCCTTGTCATCTCCAAAACCTTGGTGAGCTGTGCCTTGAGCTCTTTAAGGCAGGTCAGATGGCAGTTCTGTTTTGACTGCATGACTGCCCAGTGTTTCCTCTGACATATATTATGGTGGAGCAGAGTCATGAAACCAGAGTGGGTACTAGTCTCCACCCTTGTGGCAGACCAGATCATTATTGGGGTTTTCATCCCCATCTCCAGCTTTGGATCTTTGTTCCTGCTTGAACCTGAGATGGACTGTGTGTTCCCAGGCAACCATTGAATGCAGTATTGGTTTTGACCAGAAGTTGACATCTCATCTGATGATGAGATGCATGCACAAAGAGAAGAAGGGAGCAATGCAAACAATTTAAAGTAGAACATACAAATAACTTGTGTAATTAGTCCAGTCTTCCCAATTGGAAAGTGCATACAGCTCCTGCTGGCATGTCAATAATTGATCTGATCAACAGTAAGAATCCCTTCCCAGACTGCTGAAATTAGCAAGTGCATACACAGCCTAGACTGCAACCACTGCTGATGACTGTCAGTGCATGCAGGGCCAGAAAAGGAGCATTGCCTGCATACCTACAACTCATATAGGGTCTCTGTTCATCCATATTATGCATGTTTGCTTTTCCATATTACTATATGCACTGCTGATCCAACACTTTACCACTTATTGGGCAGAATGTGAAAGCCCTGTGGATTGTACAAGGGCTGAATGGCACCCATGTTGTCTTACAAAGGGTATTCATCAAGGTCAAGCACACAATGGCAATTAGGATCTGTTAGGAGACAGTCATAGATATCTATCTCCTCTTGATCATCCCTATCTAATTTAAAGTGGGTCTTCTGTTTCTACTTCAAGTACATCTGGTTAGTCTTTATTGCCAGATTGTTTCATCTCCTTGCCATAGTGGGAAAGGAGAGCACAGTCTGAAAACAAGTTGAGTCCACTTTCACTTCAGATAAAAAATAATTCATACCACATTCTGTATAATCAGATAGAAGAGATGCAATGGTGATATTTTGATGTTTGCATGCAATGGAGTGAATTTGAGATGAGAGACCTTCTGATATTTCCATGAAATCTGATGATGACTGCCATTCTTCAAATTATTCAGGCATGGTCATAGGATTAGAAAAGTTTTCAAGACATGCAAGGCAAAACACACCATCATCATACTTATGTAATGTGTGGTGTGGACAAAGATGTGTCAAGGTGTGTCCACACTTTCTTGTCTTGCACTCACTAAACCTCTCCAACTCCAGACTCCCCACCTAAATACTTGCCAATATGTCCAAATTCACTTCTGCACAATTGAAGGCATTGAAGAGTGCCATCTTGAATTACCTCATGGATGAAGAGATGGCAATGACTGAAGCCAAGACCTTGTGATGTTTGAAATATTATGTACTGCCACCAGGGGTTAGCCAATTGAAATTTAAATCTGTTCATAGGGGTCTTGTATTACAATACACAACATCATTGGGACAACCAGGTAGACCCATCAGGCACAGCTATACCACTGTCCCACCATCTAGTAATACTTGCAACTGCACTGCCCCTCTACAGTTCTAATTCTTGCTTTCCCAGTGAGGAAGCATTGAAACATTGAAATGCATGATGTAACATAATTTATATCATGTTCCACTGTGGCTGTGCTCTCAGCACAAACTGAAAGCACTTGATGCAAACTTGCCCATCTTCCCTACTGAACTTCATTCATACTATCACTATGTCCACTCTTACACACCAAGCCACTTTCAACCCCAGTATATATACTACACTACATTCAGCAACATCATCTGCCTTTGCCTCCCACTCAAAATTCTCTTCATGATTGCCATGCTGTTGGATGGCCTCTCCATTTGTAGTTTCAGCTGGGTATATCTGCTATTCCAGGAAATTGTATTCAAAACATGAGAGCTGAGCTGTTGACACTGATTGGTTGACTGGATGCTCATATTCACCCAACTGCAACTGTCAGCCCCATTGGTGCTTTATGCCATGAACAGTGCATACACAATCTGGCATTCTTCCTTGCTGATCACACTCCATGCTTGCTACAGAGATGTGTCATATATTTTATCATTTTCCTCAATCATCACTCCAATGGGGACTGGCATACTGACAATCCTATCACTGAACTTCTCCTATATATCACCCACATCATATTTGGACTTCTGGGCTTGTGGTGATTGGAGATCAGGATTGGCAGTAGTTATTACATGAGAAGAGTTTCAGGTGGGAACAATCTGCAGTTGCTAAGCTGAGGGGGTTTGCACTACAAAAGGGATAGAATTCATTGAGTAGCTTGCCTGGAAGCTCATGTACATAAAGCAACTCTGCAGACCTGAGAAATGTGCTGGAAACATGGTATGAGTCATGTTGGTCTCAGAGGGTTATGTAGAGAGATAAATGAATTCATGGAGATTTGTGTAAACCATTCAACTTTTGGATTTGATCATGGAAGTCATGTTCTACTGTATTCACACCTTCTGAGTTTGGAAGCAGAATGACCAGGTAGTATTCTAGTGTTCAAAAGGAAGCAGCCCATCACATTAGTAAATTGACCTGTTGCCTGTGTAAGCTTTCTTAGACCTGCCCTCCACATCATGGGGCCATTTCAGAAATCATGTAAGTGTCACATATCAGATTCACCGAGTCAAACTCTGGTTCTCCAGACTCAACTCTGAACTATCTTATTCACCTCCAGACTATCTTTACTTGTTGAGTTTTATCTTCCTTACTCCAGACCAACTCTGGACTTCTGTTACTTATCTCTTTGATATGTTTCACCTTGATACCTCAGTTCCTCTGTCCTCCTGACATCTCCATTCCTACATCATCCTGACATCTCTCCATTCTTGTTTTATTTTGACACTCTGTCACTCCTGTTTCACCTCCGTACCTTTGCACATTGTATGTCTACCTGATCTTGTTTCCACCTTAGTAATCCACCTCTGATTTACTATATAATCTCTGTATTTCTGTCTTGTATATCTTAGTCTGAATATCAACAGAACTGGACGTTCTCCACCTCCGTCTGTTTCTGCTCTACTCCACCAGACTGAACTTGACTCTCCTTGTCTTGTTTGTCGTCCCTCTGACTTGAGTTCATAGTAACTCTCATCTGACCTCCGACCCTCCGACCTCCAAAATCAGGACACCAGACCTATGCAAGGTGCACCACATAAGGTGAAGCCAAGTTCCGGACCAACCAAATATAACAACTCTGGCATTCTGGAGTTACACTCAGGGCATGTCGACTGAGTTTCACAAATCCACAGAACTCTTCAGGAATTATTCAAAGGCCCTTTGTGAGAATGACAGGCTGTTCAAAACAACTGCCCAACCTCCCAAACACACCCTCATCAATCGTGTCAAGCACCAGCACTTGTTCAACTACCTCCAAAATGAATCCCAAAATGAATTCTGTACTAGGGCCCATCAACAGTACTCCATTCACTGAGTAGCCCATTGCGGAAGCCACTTTCTATCCCCTCTTGCCCATCAAAATTTTGTTGCACAACTCACTTCAGCAACTGAACTAGCCATTAAAGTGGAAGCTGGGAAAGAAAAGACTATGCTCCCCACAGAATACCAACAATTTGCCAAAGTATTCTCTAAAGAAGCCATGGATCACCTACCACCGAGCTGACCCTACGACCATGAGATCAACCTGGACAATATTTTTGTTCCAAAAATGAGAAAGGTCTACCCCCTGTCAGCTGATGAACAGAAAGCCACAGACAACTTCATTAAAGAAAACTTAGATGCTAGAAAAATCAGACCCTCCAAATCACTGCAAGCCTCTCCATTCTTCTTTGTAAAGAAGAAGAATGGCAAACTCCGACCATGCCAAGATTATAGATATCTAAACAAACACACTGTGAGAGATGCCTATTGTAATGTTGAGAGCACTTCTATGCTCAAGACTTACACTTTCCTGGACTTTGGGAGGTACTCACGAAGAGACACAACGTCCAAAGAGCAGTACTTTGAGAGGGAGAGGCACAAGGAGCACAGTAGTGCATTAAATAAACGTAGAACTAGCTAAGGGACAAGTGTGACTACTGAGCTAGTTGATATAGTACAATTGGAGTTCAGCCAGAATGGAAAGTAAATAGAGGTAAACGGGGATCTTCCCACGCTTGGACCAAGACAACAAGGACAAAGGGTATTAGCTAAGCAAGAAAGCTGGAATCGAACCAGCAAGACTAAGAGCTTAGCTATAGCTGCCAATAAAGAGATCGGAACACGCAACACTGTAAGAGAAGTGTTGTAGGAGGGATTAGTCCAAGATAAAGAGTCATCCAAGAGAGTAGATCATCACATTGTCAGGGAAGAAGACAACGAGGAAGGAAGAGTAAGACACGTGAGGAAAAGGTGTTATATGGGTAAAGCGGAAGAGAACCAGAAAGAGTCCAGAATGGAGGTGGTTTACCATAACAGGAGACATCGGGGCATCCTTCCTTTTCAAAAATCCTCGTCCTCAACTTCGGTGGTCAACTGGATGACTTTGGTTTCTTCATCTTCTACTTCATCAAAGCAGGTATGAAGGACCTGCATGATTTGCTGCAGGTCTTTACCTTGGGCCTTAAGGCTTGGTATGTACTAGGTGAGTTCAGAAGGTTGGGAGACAGCTACGGCTTGGATGCGAGGGGAGGACTGAGCAGGTTGTTTTCCATGGGGTTTATTGGGATATCCCAGGTGGTTATAGGCAGAACAGTTGGACTTCTTGCAAATGAAACAGAGACAGTTGCGAAGGCAATGAGCTTTGTCTATGGGGGAGAGGTTGAGAGCATTGATATCCATGGCATTTGGATCTTTAGTACAGGTAGAGAAGGTGCAACTACCTCCCTTGAGAATGTTATTATCCATCTCAAGATGCTCAGTGAACTTCTTTGCATTGTTGACCCACTTCTTGTAGGTGACAGGTAGGTCTTTCTGGGAGTAAATGAGGCAACAGAGAGGAGGGTACAGTTCCTTGGCAAACTTCTGGCAGACAGTGGTGTGGTCTTCAAGTTGGGTGTGGAGGACAGCATTGGAAAATTCCTGGACGTACTTTTGGAGCATGTAGTCCTTGATGATGGTGGGGTTTCTGGAGTTCCGAACAACATTCTGTCAGAGGGTACCAAGGGCTTCACAAGCGGCTCCCTTGGTATCATATGGGACAAAGATAAACTCGAAGTCAGTGACAACCTTATTGAAGGTCTTGTCTTCATTTTTGGTGGTGGGGTTCTGTAAAATGCTATGCCACTTTTCGGCGAAGTGGACGCCAGGGCCTCCACCCATCTTGTTCAAGAGGGTATAGATCTTTGGCAGGTCAGAGGTGAAGATGCTACTGTTGGCATCAAAGTGCCCTTCAACAGGTTTGGTAGACATGATGGGGGACAGAGTACGAGGTGGGGAGACTTGGATTGGTGATGGGGGTTGAGGATAGTTATAGTCAGCAGGGGGGTCACTGGGGATATCGACTTCAATGTCAGAGTTCTTGGACTTGACAGGAGGTGATTGTTCTCAACTGGCAAGTAGTCTGACAAGGCTCCTCTGAGCATGGGTAGAACAGAGTGTCAGCACACTGGGACTGGAGGATCTGGCGATCCTTTGACGTGGATTGGGTTGATTGGCAATGGTGACTTACTCTATGAGGAGAGAGTTGTGGGGACAAGCTAGTTCTTTTGTAATGTGGATAGCTTTGATGCAGACTGGTGCAGCTATGACAACTTATACCTTCTTCTGGGAGGTACTCATGAAGGGACACAATGTCCAGAGACCAAGGTATGAGGATACTAAGTCCTGACAACAGATAGACAAGCCTTAGATGAAGGCAACAACAGGGACACTTGGTCCAGACAGGCCTTAGGCAAGGCAAGAAAGAGCACTAGATTGCAATGAGCTAGGAAAGGTAGCATAGAACTAGCTAAAGTTACAGGAAGGCTTTAGCTAGTCTTATATATGTGGTACAAAGATTTAGGGCAGGCATGGAACATTGTAGAACTACATGGAGGAAAAGAACACATCATCACCACATAGACCAGTGTGGAAAAGTGATGATCTAAGCGAGAACACTGGACTTGAACCAGCAAAAGAACAGGCTTAGTCATGAATGAGAAAGGGAACACACAACATCATAAAGAGAGGCATTGTAGGAGGGTGAAAGTCTGAGTAGGTGATACTAGAAGAGTAAAGAGACAAGGATATCATCAGGATACAAAATAAGGAGAAATGAGAAGTAATTGCAATGCGGAATTGGGTTCAGATGGTCATGTTGGAAGGACAAAAGAAATAAGTGATGGCGCAGATACACAACTATAACACAGATCCTTTAGTCATGAAAGACAACATGATGGTGACTTTCTTTTCATTGGTATCATAGACAGCAGTGTTAACATGGAAATAGAATGCAATGGAGTTCAGCCATTGTTCTGCCTTGGTGAAATCTCCATTGAAGATTTTGAGGATGTTGAGATGGAGTTTGGTGGGTTTGGTTGTCATGGTGGGGCTAGGTGGTCGAGGAGGTAATTGGAATGATGGTTGTCATTGGACTGGGGTAGACAAGGATGGTGTGGGATTTCTGGAGATAGTGGCCACTGTGGATAGCTGATGGGCTAGATCCTGGTCAAGGGTTTGTTCTATGGGGGAGTGGAGAGTGATGTCTGGGTTAGAAGAGCTAGAAGTGTCTTCTTCTTCACTAGATTCAGAGGATTCTTGGGGTGGTGGTCCCTGCTGAGCATGAAGGGTCCAAATTCTAGGGTTCAGAGTGGGGGTTTGAGGTGGAATGGTGACTGGCTAAAGAGCAGTTGTTCAAGGTGGTAGGCTAGATCTTTTGTTATGACTACTTGGAAGTAGACATAGCCTCAAAAGATCTGGGGTCAAGGGGCTCTGTTGATGGACAAACAGAGATGATGTACTTGATCTAGGCAAGTACACAGTCTGTGGTTTCAAAGGGTTCTGTGATGGCTTGCACTCAAGAGTAGCAAGGAGTCTCTTGGTTAAAAGGATAGGATTTGAGGGAAGGCTCAAGGAGATCTAGACTAAGGTTACAAGGTATCGAGCTATGGTTGATATAGCTATGGAATCATGCATGGACCAAGTCAAGGGTAGGCATATTAGTAAGCAATGACTAAGAGAAATGAGTCATCAATGAGTAATTGATGACTAAAGAAGATGAAATAATTGGCCAATTGGTAAAACTAGTTGACTAAGTGAGAACACACAACTCAAACATGCAAAGGTAAGTACTTAGCCAAGTGAAATGAAAGTTAAGCATCAGAAAAAAGGAAAGAAACATAACAGATAGACTATGCTTGCAAGATCATCACTTAGATATTTGTCAGCTATCCACTGTCAAATCTTGAGCAATGACTTAATGAGATTATATAACATATGTGACCTACATATGCATCAGACACCCACTGGCTAATATTCACAGATACTCAACTGTAGTGGTCTGGATGTGTGCAGTCTAATTAGATGTTCCAGGATTATGCTAATATGGGTCACACAATATGTAGATACTTTGTCAATGGCTTATCAGCCCCTCAAGCTCATGTACACAGAGGAGAAGTACTGTAACATTATAACATCTTTATTATATGATCATGGATCATGAAGAGGACATAGCACTGTAGACAGCAACAGAAGAATAACCAAATCTACCACATAATATTATGCTGGATAGTATTCTGCCACAGAGGATTGGTTGGAAGGTACTAGGAAAGAAGACAATGTTGTGAGCTCCACCAGTGCAGATGATTCTGATAAGCCTTTGATCTTCACATCTGAGTTAGATGAGGATAATGACAACACCAGCAATGATATTGATATGGATAGCCTCAATACTGAGAATAATGATGAGGTTGACAAACTTGGTGATGGTGATTTTGGATTTGGCCTTGATGGGAACATTGTGGTCTTCATCCACAGCAAGTTCTGAAACTACATAGATTACATGCTCAACATCTTATGTGAAACTGCCTACAAGGAAGCTGACACCCAGGAGGATTATGAGGTGAAGGTTGTGAGGTAAGCTAAATAGTTTGGCCACTGGCAGTCAATATACTCACATGCTTTGCAGTATAATGATGCAGATCTTCTGTGATGACCTTGTAGACTGTCCTGGCTGCAACAACATGGTAACAAGGCTTGTAGCTTGTCAGTTTGTGATCACCACAGCCTTCATGGACATCGATCCTAAGTTTCTCCAGCTTTGTTAACATGTCTTGCTTGAGCATGAGCAACATGCATGGTGTGAAACATACTTGAAGTGGGATGTTCTTGAGATCACCAGTTCCAATATTGAACATGCAAAGGCAGCAGTGCTGGTATACATAGAGAACTGTTATTTCACCATAGAAGTTCATTGGTCTCACTTACAATAAATGTGAGCCTGCTCAAATGTATAATGTCAACCTCCATTCCAGAACTGAGCTGAGCCAATGACTGTGCAATATTCCTGACAGGCATCCTCTTGGTAATGGACACAGTCAACTAATTGATACTGTTAGACAGCACAGTAAGTAGGCAGAAAGACTTTACCTATATTTTCAGGTTCAATCAAATGGTTGCAAGTAATCTGGTCACTGTTTCCTGGAAAAGCAGCTTGAGTTCCATGTCATCAAAAACACCAACTGGAATGTTGAAAATATCCTGGTGCTGGAAGATAAAATCCTACATGCCACATCATCAATGAATATACTAACACTCTGACTTAAACATACCATGATGCAGCACTGTGTGTCTGTCACATAGGCTGTAAGGTTAGGTGAGAGTAAGCAAGCTAGGAGGTGATTAGAGAGGGCAGCCTAAGAAGATTTAATTGGTCCAATCAGCTGGAATGCAACAGATGTAAGGGTACTTCAAAGTCCTTCAAAGTCAAGGTGTCTTGGAGCAGCTTGACTTTATTGATTTAAATGTCATGCTCATACTTGAGAAGCGCAGCCATTACATGGATGAGCATGAGAAATATATTGCCACTCTGATTGCATCAGTAAGACAAGAGTGTGACATGTAGCAGCAAGTACTTTCCTCAACAAACTCCAGGAGTCTCTTGTCAGGGATTTCAAGGGTATCACATATATTCTTGGCATATACCTTGAATCATTTGATAGAATGAGGACTGAGCTGTGAGGAATATTGAACATCATCCTCAAACTCCTATCAGCAGTGCCAAACACCAATGCTGATAGGATCTTCAACCTCAGAGTCTGAGTCAGCATGTTGATGTCACTGAGCAGGTGGAGGAGCTTTGCTATCAGAGCTACCAAGAGCCAGACTGGACTATCTTGTACTCTCATGTTTGGAATCCCTGCCAACACCATTTAGTTTTCATACTAAAGTATGGGAGCCTGTACCAGATGAGGTTGAACAAGAACCCATGGAATAAAAGGCAGAACCTGATGTAGAACCAGATGTTCTTTTGGGAATGTACTATCAGAACATTGTGGACAACTGTAGCTGGTTGTGGTTTTGACCAGGCAAGTTTGAACACTAGCACAAATGGTGTACAAACAAACTCCAAGTGAAATTTGGATATAGAACCTAAGTTATAATTTGTACCAGGCTCATTTTTAAGACTGTCTGTACAGAGTAATACATTGAATACTGTGATGCATGTTATGAACTATGGTAATGCTGCTCCCTGTGGTGCATAATAAATCCAGTGCTGCATTGTTGACCCACTGTACCTCCAGACTGCACAGAACCCATTTAATTGAGCTGGCATATTGTGGGCATGGTGACTATTAGAGTGATGTAACCAGGTGGCACTATCATTAAATAAGTGTACTATGAGTGATGAGAACATGGAGTAAATGGTTGTGGAGGGGACTACTCACATTATGTGGGGATGGCACACTGGACATATTAGCCCAAGACAAAGATGGATATGATGTGTAATGTTGAGAGCAATTCCTTTGCTTGAGACACTATCATCTGGACTCTAGGAGGTACTCATGAAGAGACACAACATCTAGAGAGCAGAGAGCAAGAGGATATCACACAGGATGAACCAAGTAGTGTGTTTGATAAACATAGAACTAGCTGGAGAGTGTTGAAGGTCTTCAGCTAGTTTTAAATACATGAGAGCAGTAGTTAAGGGCAAGCATAGAGTATCATGGAAATAAGGAGAGAATCAAGGCACAGCCACCACATTGACCAGGTTATCAAAGATGTTTGACTAAGCAGGAACACTGGACTTGAACCAGCAAAGAAAAAGGCTTAGTAAACAAGTGGAGAGATCAGAACATGCCACACTATAAGAGAAGTGTTGTAGGAGGAGGTTGTCCATAGGAATGTCAGTTCAAGAGATAAACTAGTATGTCATCAGGAAGGAAGACAGTTATGAAATAGAAGTATGAGACATAGGGAAACAGAGTTATATGTTGGAAACAAAGGTGATGAGGAAGAGTCCAGAATGGAGGTGGTTTACCATAACAAGATGGAGGCCTGGTTGAAGTAGGATTTTGGCTACTAAATGATGACAAGCTGGTTTGGGTCATGGTGGTGGGAGTATGAAGTGTCTGTGGCAGTGGAGCATTGGATGTATGAGATAGAGCCTGAACCAGAGAAGAACATGATATATACCTGGTGAAGAGAGGAGCTGGGCTGCTAAATGGTGACAATCCAAGTTGCATTATTGGAGTAAGATGTGGGGAAATATATGGGAGAGGACACAAGGGAGGATATGGGAGAGAATGTAGAAGAGAATGCATAGAAGGATGGTGGGAAGGATGCAGGAGAGGGTACAAAGTGGATGGGGTGGTTTGTGGTACAACATCTGCCCTAGCCATCATGGATGCAATTACTGTGGAGGGTGGGTGACCAGGTGGCAATGAGGCAGGCCAGGTAACAAAGGTTGAATGTTGATGCAGTGATGAAGTGCTGGATACAAATGAGTCCTAAGTAGATTGGATGAGTCATCAGGCCACCAAACATGCTGGTTGGAACAGAGGCCACCAGGGATTGAACAGGTGCTGCCCATAGATCAGATAGACTGGTTTGTAGAGGGGCTGGTGCTGACTGCACAGAATTAGCTTGTAATGAGCTGGACCAATGCCTTGTGGCGATAACATCAGTTTGCTTCTGCCTCAGCTTCGTCAGATAGTTGAAGACAGGTGCATTTGCAAGAGTGGGGCTGGACAGTTTGAGTTTTTTTCTGTTGAATTTGCTAGGCTGCCTCTTTGTGAATCTTCTCAATGTCCTGAGCTGCAATACACAAAGGTGTTCTTTGTAATGATGCAGGCAAGGTGGCAGAAATAAAGGCATAGTTGTGAATCAAGAAGGTGTTGAGCAAATAATCTAGCATATCCTTGTGACAGATTACAGCTTTTCTCTGTGATGTTGGGATTCTTTCCTGCTGGACAGTCTGGTATGAAAGTGCCACACACTTCAACTCCATGCAGTTGTGCTGTAAATTGACACTACATATGATGTCCTTCTAAAGTAAGAATACACAAACACAGGTCTCATTTGATAAGCTCACCTTGCAATGGATGACAACCTTCTCATCAGTTAAATGTAACTTCAGTACATGGAGTGTGGGGTGTAGAATCAGCTCAAACTTGAATAGCTGGATAGCAACATGTGCAACAGTACTATCATGGGCATCACTGATTAGAATTTCAAGTACATGACTAATTGCAAATTCAGAGCTTGATGAAGGGCCAGTAAAGATGACATGGCCTGTTAGCTTGACTTTGTCCCATGTTTCATTATCAATAAATCACCTTGAAAATACTTGTGATTTGATTGATGTCCTGGTATGGATGGTGTTGTCCTAATTTTTGCACACTGGGTATGATCCCATCAGACAGCTTCCAAAAGTCACAGCAACCCTTGATTCTGGATTGTGGAGGCCACATGGACAATATGACCTGTTCCTAAAGACAAATATTATAAGTGTACATAGATGATATGATACCAATTACCTATGATGGCCTTTGAGTTGTCCATAGTATTGTCAAAGTTGATACCAAGCAGGCATGCTTGTGCCAGATGATCAGGGAGGAAATCCAACATGAATGAACCAGCATGGACCCACTTCTGTAATCCACTTTCATATTAGAAACCTCTGGTGATGACATGCTTGAGGATATCAAACCATCCAAATGTCTAACATGTATCATGGCTCAGACCCTGGTGGCTACTGTGAATGCATGTCAGTCGAAAAATGTGATTGAATGATTCATAGTGCTCAGTGGAAAAGATAATTGCAGGCCAAAATCATGTGGATATATGTTGAAAGGTGGACAAGAAAGTGGAATTTTGGCTTGGTGATGACAATGTTGGGAGTGTTACATTTCTTTTCTCCCTCTCACATTTAACCTTTATTTGACTTTGCTAAGTACCTACCTTTGCATGTTTGAGTCATGTGTTCTCATTTAGCCAAACTGTTTTACTAATCAGCCAATTACTTCATTTTCTTTAGTTATCAATCATTCATTGATGACTCATTTCTCTTAGTCATTGCTTACCAATATGCCTATCCTTAACCTGGTCTGTGCACAATTCCAAGGCTATATAAACTGTAGCTCAATACCTTGTAACTCCAGTCTAGATCTACTCAAGTTCCCTTGAATATTATTTCCCCTTTACCAAGAGACTCCTTGCTACTCTCAAGTGCAAGCTACCACTGAACCCTTTGAACCCCAGATCATGTACTTGCCTAGACCAAGTACCTAACCTCTATTCGTCTTTCAACAGAGTCCTTTGACCCCAGGTCTTTTGAGGCTGCATCTACTCTCAAGTAGCTGTAACAGGGAGTGCAAATCACTGTCATGTTAAGGAAGTCTTCAATTGTCCAATAGAGCCATGCCTAGCAAAATTTGGTCAGGAGTTAGAACAATGCCCATTCAAACAAAGGGCAGACAAGATAGACTTTGAGATCATCAATTTTTGTATGCCAAACAAGGACCACAAGCTCTCTGATTGTCATCCACCCATCTATAACCATCTGGAATACCATGTCATGTATAATAAATGGCATAACTTGCACAAGACTCTTGAAATGTTTTCCTATCAATGCACCCCTGTAACAACAAATATAGTCAGCAATTAAGCTGGGCATATTGAGCACATCACATTCAATGGAATCCAAGCAGCTCTGAAAAAGATTAACTAGCTTTGCTTTTTCTATGAAATGAATGGTTTGTGTCCAGAAATACTTAACCATGCCAAGTAAAATGGTATGAAGGATCTCCATTGGAGTATCCATGTGAATGTTGATACCTAAGCATGAAAATTAACAAGTATAGTGATATAAAGTTATAAGAACATACCTTTCATGCCCAGAATTGGATTTATCATGTCTTCCAAACCACAACCTCTGAGAAGTTTATTGAGTCTCTTCTCCAATGCAGCTTTGATTTTGTTTTCTGGCATGATTACACTACCAGATCCTTGTTTGCAAAGCTGTTTCACCATTTCCACATTTGTATTCAAGATTCCCAGAGACAACAAGTCACAGATGCCTGTGCTTGACACTGATGCTTGAACTTTTGTCACCATAGCTGGCAATAGTGCACTATTAAACTATGTTATTATTTCTTGTTTTGTCTCATGTGGAGTGTGAGGAATGCCTGGCTAGCAATACAAATTAGATCCAAGTGACAGAATGAATGCTTGCCCAACCTTGAATAAGATGTGATAACCTATGTTAGATTTCTTGAACTTTTTTGTCCCCCCAATGTGGCATGTCTGATAGTAATTGTTATAGTAAATCACCTCCAGTCTTGACTCTTTCTCGTCATATTTCACTTCCAACATATAACTCCTTTCCCCTACATTTCATACTTTCATTTCCTGACTGTCTTTTTTTCCAATGATGTGCTTGTTTATCATTTAAACTGACATCTCTTTGGACAATCCCCTCCTACAGCACTTCTCTTACAGTGTTGCATGTCCTGATCTCTACACCTAGTCTTCTGTTCCCAATGTTACTAAGCCTTTTGTCTTGCAGGTTTGATTCCTGTGTTCTGGCTTAGTTAATCTTCTTTGCCTGGGTCTGTGTGGTGGCTGAGCTCCCTTTCTCCTCATTTCTGTATCATTCTATGCCTGCCCTTAGTTACAGGGAACATGTATTTAAAAGACTAGCTGAAGACTTCCAAGACTCTTCAGCTAGTTCTATGTTTATTCAACACACTACTTGGCTT
>JBBPKJ010000953.1:0-14614 GCA_038089195.1 Brasilioporus rufonigricans | reverse complement strand
TTCTACCAATGTGACAAACTCTGACCATTGTCTGCTGCCCAATGGAACAATGCGGAGTGTGTGGAGCACCTTAGGCAGCTGTGGGTTGACATTGTTGATTTGTGTCTGGCACAATCCACTTTGACATTCCTAAGGAAGAGTGGCAAGGGTTTTTCTCAACCAAGTGTTCATGGGCCCTAGGGTCCTTTTTCGCCCTGGAGGTGGTGGTCGCAGTTGCTAGTCGGGAGTGGTGGACAGCTTGTAAAAAAGTCGAACATTTTGACAGTATGTCATCATTTACTGGGTATGCCTGGTTGAAGCATTTGACATATCTGGGAATTATATCAGAGCATTGGTATGAATGGTCCATGATGCACAGTTTCTTTGCCAAGATGGGGGGTTTTGTTTACCACGATGTGAATAACGAGTCGAGATGGATCAATTCTGTTGACCACCTGGAACTCTGCGAGCAAAACAAAATCTCAAATCCACTCATTACGGTCGACGAGATCATGGACAAGAGCAAGTCGGATTGGGTGGGAAAGATCATTTATGCCTCCCAATTAATCTGGTTCATGCTTCAGGTCATCGTCCATG
Organism: Brasilioporus rufonigricans; assembly: GCA_038089195.1. Classification (NCBI taxonomy): domain Eukaryota; kingdom Fungi; phylum Basidiomycota; class Agaricomycetes; order Boletales; family Boletaceae; genus Brasilioporus; species Brasilioporus rufonigricans. The sequence continues at coordinate 14,038 of JBBPKJ010000953.1, read as the reverse complement.
GTTCAAGTGGACTTGTGGTCACACTAGTCGAGCTCGACACGGTTTGCATGGCTGTACTCTCACTTTTGGTTATTATCTTGTGGTGGCATTAGCCTCTCCGCCCTGAACACCCTCATGTTTTTTATTCAACTCGCAAAGTAAAACAAGACAAGTTTGGATGTGATATGGTCTAACTTGCCTTTTAGCTCAAAGTCATGCAAAGATGAGCGGAAAAAGGCCTTGTACATGTTTTCTTACCTGGCGTAGTGCGAGCTGTACTGAGGTGACTACATTGTAATGTGCAGGTCGAATGCATGGAAGCCGAAACACACCTTCCTGGACTGGCTGCCAGCCAGGTTCCGTTCCACGTGCAAACCTGGCGACCAAGAAACAGGCACCAAACCTGCAGATGTTCGTATCTTCCGAGTCAGTCTTGTGTTGATGGCTGAACTATCTCATGACTAGAAGAAATGTCTTCCTATATTCAGCAGACTGTCCAAGTTGCTCTGGGCATTGCTGAGGGTGAGATGACACATGACGTCCCCTGCGTCGGTTGGAATTTGCCTCGCATCCACAGGCAGGGTACGGTCGCGGAGGTCCGGGCAACATTCGATGAGGGACAGGAGACCCTTGAGGGTGACGTACTTTGCTCGTTGCTAAGGACATGCACGAACGGGTTGATCGTAGGCTAGATGCAGCATTTGGAGTGAGGGCCAGTTGCGAATAAGGGATACAAAGTCGTCATCGTCGATGGAGAACCAGAGGCCAAGATCGACAACCAGTTCAAGAAGACCAAAAAGGGAAGAGAGAGGACAAAACGTGTCATATCAGAGTAGGTAGTGCATGGCCAACTCATCCAATTCTACAGGAGCGGACGACTGACTCGTCGTTAAGTTTAGGCACGAGACAAATTGATCAGAGGGAACGTGCACGTGGGTGTGAAGCCAAGGTAGTAAACAAGACCGACACTTCTTCGGTAGTAGGTTGGGAATCGTAACAGATTTCAAAAGAATGGAACACCTGGTCCTGGGATCGCAAGAGGGGCATGACGAAAGAGACACTCCATGCTTCCAGGGAGAACTCCTCGACGTTGCGAAATGGAGTAGCGTCGGATAGAGGGTAACATTGGTGTGATTTCAGCATATCAGGATGGAGCATGAGCTCAAACTTTTGAGTTTCGGGAACATGGCGACCTGCATCAGAGTAATGTCATCGACGAGGGCAGAGATTTCGAGACGTTCAAGATGTTCGTGGTAAGCAATAGCTTGACAAAGAACTTTGATAGTCGCACGAGGGACTTCCTCGCATCCATCAAGGCCAATGGTCAAGGACTTCAGGTTCGGACAGAAGGAAGGAAATCTGGAAAGAAATGAGCGTAGTGTTGCATCGTCCTCACCAATCAGGTCGACGGGCAGGGAAACGAGCGACAGGTTCAGTAATCGTTGGATGAACAGAACTGACCGATCCTGAGAAAGGATGAATGCATGCCACGAGAGAACCCTTAAGCTTGGCAGGAGTGGAGAAAGATCCGAGCTAGTAGCTTGCAAAAAGTACATGGAGGTCTGGCTGTAAAGCCTGTTGATTTTGAGTTCCTTGATGCGATGCGAATAGCGACGAATAACAGTCCATTCAGCTATGGATGACGGGCGTCCGTAGCAGTAAGCAATGATATCAAACTGGAAAGTCTAACAAGGAACACCTGTGGCCTTTCTTTACTCGATTCCGTCGCGTAGCACCGAATGAGAGACTTGAGCGTGTCTAGCTTGTACCAAAGGCGATCGAGGGATGGTTCAGATAATGCACGGCATGTTTGAGCTAGGGAAAGAGTACGGGGCGTGACCAATGAAACTGTTCAAGACTTGCGTCCGGTGCAGCAAGGCAGTCCAATGCGCAGAGGAATATGTCTTGTTGAAATAAGGGGCTCCGTGTTTTGAGGGTATGTGAGACGATGGCGGTCGAGTTCGGAAAAGCCATGTTAGACTTGAAGTGTTCGTCGACGTCGGTAGGAGAGTTGCAATCCGAGGCACCGGCCGCAGTGAAATCCTCAAGCTAGCATGACATTTTCCTTTCTATCGTTGCCTTGGTCTGAGACTGTTTCACGTCTCACTTTCAGCCTAGAGTTGGAGCAATACATTATTTAGTACCTGCTATGCACTCGATACAGAGATAAAAGGTACGACGTGTCGTCTACGAATCTGGGTCGTCATGATTGGGGTCGTGTCTCATCCGAAGGTATCTTTTCACTTTAGCCCACGACCGGATGTACGACTTTACCTCCTCTTGGTGTTCCTGCGGACTAAATGACGCATCCACCTCCGCGACATGTGGGAAATGTCGCACAAGGATCTCGTGGACCGAACTCGCATCGCTGATCGGAGATTCGGGAAACTGGAGATATGTCAGGGCAGGATGACAAACGACGTCCCTCGTGTCGACCGGCACCTGCCTCGCATCCAGAGGCAGACAAAGCGCGTAAAGACCTGGGCAAAGCTTGAGGAGGGACAACAACCCCTTGAACGTAATGTACCTCGTCCATCGCCAAGGGTATTCAGGTACACGTTGCCTGTTGTCGAGATGCAGGACTTGAAGCATGGGCCAGTTGCGTATCAACGATACCAGCGCATCGTCGTTGATCGAAAACCAAATGCCGACATCGACGACGAGTTGACGAAGGTGACGCAAAGATGAGAGGGGACGAAACGTGTGATGGGAGAGTTGGTAGCGTATGGCGGACTCGTCCGATGCCAAACGGTGTCTCTGCACGTCGACAAGTTCGGGCATAAGCATGATTGATCGGAGAGAATGTGCACGCAGACTAGACGCTAACGCAGCAAATAGGGCATGCACTGCTTCAGGGCTAGGCTGGACATGGTGGCAGTGCGTGAAGGAACGGAATTTCTGATCTTGTGTTCGTAGGAGGGTTGTGACGAAGCGAAGATCCCAAGTGTCCAAGAACAAGTCCTCGACATTGCGAAATGGAATGATGTCGGTCGGAATACAGACCTGGTGCAAGGGTGACTTGTCTGGATGGATCACTAGTGTCACTTGTTTGAGTTTCGAGGATATGGCGACGTGCGTCAGAGCAGTGTTATCAATGGAAGTGGAAATATGAAGGTGTTCAAGATGTTCGAGGTAAGTGATGGCACGAGAGAGGACTTTAATGATCATGCGAGACACCTTCTTACAGACAATTCTGATGGAAACGGACTTTAAATTCGGAGAAAGGAAGGGATAGTTGGCAAGAAATGGCTGCAATGTCCTATCGTCTGGATCTTTCAGTGCAATGCTCAAGGAAACGAGCGATGGACCCAGCAATTGTTGGATGGGCCTGACGGAAAAAGGAGGTGACTCATCCTGAAGGAAGTAGCACGGTCGCCACGAGAGTACCCTCAAGTTCGGGAACAAAGGAAAGGGGTGTGAGCTGGTAACTTGCAGAAAGGATATCGAAAGCTGGATGTATCTGTCGATTTTGAGCTCCTTGATGCGATGCGAATAACGATGAATGATATCCCACTCAATTGTGGATGGTGGTGTCTGTCGACGCAGTGTGCAAAGACTTCAAGGTAGAGATCAAACAAGACATGCCTCTATCTTTTCATCATTCAATTCCGTCCCATAAGATCGAACGAGAGGTTCGAGTGAGTCCAACTTGCACCAAAGACGGTCAAGGGAAAGCTCAGAGAATGCATGACATGTTTGAGCTAGGCGGACGAGCGTAGTGCGTGCCTCTTTACGTTGTTGAAGTGTCACATCTGACACAGTAATACAGTCCAATATGCAGTGAAATAGGTCTCGTGGAAGCAAGAAGTTCCGTGTCTTGAAGGTCTGTAGGGTGGTAGTGATTGCTGTTGGGCCAGAAGAAGCCATGTCGATTGTAACAAACGAGTTCAGATTCAATATCGAGGTCTGGACGAGTTGTCACTGTCAAGGAAGGTGACACGGGCGGGCGACGAAGGATGGGAGCAGGGTACGAGAGGGCAAGCATGCACTGGAGGTGGGTTAAGCGCAAAGGAGAGGGGAACGGGGAGATGCGAGTGAGGGGGAAGAAAGTAGAGCACGAGGCAATAGTGCGCCAGGAGGCATGCTATGAGAAAAATCCTGATGTCTGGTACGATGCCAAACCCTCAGCCCAGGGTCGACATGAAGCCAACTACTAACTCGCAGGCTCGTAGTGCAGCACGGGATGTCTGCATGTTCAACAGAAAGACAAGTTCAAGTTCGGGCTTCTGGGACGAGATGTAAGTTAGCTACTGAGGTGTCTGACGCCATTCCTCATTGGGGTGAATTTCTCGAGACAAGTTCTGATGTCTAGCGGAACTGGCATCGACGCACACGATTCAGAGATATAATGATTGCCGTTAAACTACAGCTGAACGTGTTTTCGTGGTTGTGATCATCTGCAGCGGCAGCCTACTGCTTGCTCCTCGAACCAGACCAGCTGTCATGACCACGAAAACGTTGTATTGTGCATTCTATACAGGGAACTCTATTCCAAGAGCCTGGAGTGCTTATCGGGTGTGCTGGCACTGGTACTACCTAGGTGTATAGACTTTGACTGGGATGAAGGGGCTCGAGAGAATGGACAATAACTAAGCGAATTTCGACGGGTCTACAAACTAGGTCAAGGGGGCCAACGAACCTCCGCCTTGACTGGCAAGTGGATCAAGCGTCCAACTCGGTGGCATGCACTATATAGTGCGCCGTCCGATTCATGAGTGGATGTAGATGCGTAGGACTGAAGGAACGATCCTACCACGAGTCCTCACGAGCATTCAAAACCACGATGTGCCCCAACACTGCTATCATTGACTGTAGTTGATGTACATGACACGAGATGCGACATATCGTCTACTCCGAGTCGTCCTCTGCAAGAAAACGCACGTCCTTGAGGTACATGTTGACCTCGTCCCACAAGGAGACGTACAAGTCCAGCTCCGTGTCTCCGTCCTCTGACGATGGCGTAAACGGAGCATCCACCTCGGTGACGGATGGAAAATGTCGGGTGATGAATTCCTGTACTAAATTCGCTTTGCGGATCGGAGACTCGGGAAAACATATATATGTAAGGGCAAGACTGCAAACGACGTCCTCCGTGTCTGTCGGAACCTCCCTTGCGTCCACAGGTAAAGAAAGTTCGCAGAGGTCCGGACAACGTTCAAGGAGTAACAAGAGTCCTTTGAAGGTGATGTACTTTGCCGACCGCCAAGGACAGGGATGTATGTGCTGCTCGCAGTCAAGATGCAGGACTTCGAGAAAGGGCCAGTTACGGGTCAAGGATAACAGTTCATCGTCGTCCATAGAAACCAAGCGGCTAACGTCGAGGATTAATGAGTGCAGATGAGAAAGGGTGGAGAGTGGACGAAGCGTGTCATACGAGAGATAGCGGCACATGGTCAAGTCGTGTAATTCCACAGTAGCAGAGAGAAGCTGATTCATCACGATTCGGTCAGTGTTGAGTTTAATTGATCGAAGGGACTGTGTACGCTGAGGGGATGCCAATGCAGTGAAAAATGAAAATACTGCATCGATGGCAGGTATCGAACGATAGCGGAGTGCGAAGTCACTGAACATCTGGTCCTGTGGTCGTAGGAGGCTCGTAACGAAATGAAGATCCCATACTCGTAAAGACAAGTGTTTGACGTTGCGAAATGGAGTAACGTGAGATGGAATGCAGACCTGATGCAAATTTGATTCCTCAGCACGGTACATTGTCGATAATTCTTTGAGCTTCGGAGACATGGCGAGGTGCACCAGGGCAACATCGTCGATGGGAGCATCGATATAGAGACGTTCAAGATGTATGCAGTGAGTGATGCTTTGAGAGAGAACTTCGATGGTCGTGCGAGATGCTTCCTCGCGTTCACGGAGGTAGATGGAAATGGACTTTAAACTAGGACAGAGGGAAGGGTAGTTGGCGAGAAATGATTGCAGTGTCGTATCGCCCATATTACGGTGGCCGATCTTCAAGGAAACGAGTGATGGGCTTAACAATCGTTGAATGAACACGACGGAAAGATCTGATTGGGACAGAAACGGAGAGCACCACAGAAGTACCCTCAAGTTTGGCACGAGCGACGAAGGATATAAACTAGTAGCTTGCAAAAAGTGCAGAGAGAACTGGGTGGATTCAATGGTGAGCTCCTTGATGCGGTGCGAATACCGATGAATGATAGCCCATTCACTTGGCGATGGTGGTGTCTGTCAATCCAGTGGGCGAAATATCAAACGAGAAGGACCAACGCAAAGTACCTTTGCCTTTTCTTCGTTCAACACCGTCGCATAGCACCGAATGAGAGGTTCGAGTGAGTCCAACTTGGACCAAAGATGGTTCAGAGAATGCATGGCATGTTCGGGCTAGGGAGGCGAGCACACCGCGTGCCTCACTGAATAGGTACACACTCTCTTCGGGTGCAACGAGACAGTCCAGTATACAACGGAATAAGTCTGGCTGAAAAAAGGGATTCCGCGTTTTGGAAACCTGAAACTCGGTGGTGGTTGGTCTGGAGAACGTCATGATTGGACAAGTTTGAGGCTGTCGAACTGCGACGCGGGTCGCTTCTTGTCATGTCACACAAATCGACTTCCTCCGAGTCCACACATTCGACATCCGACAAGAACCAAAGAAAACCCTCAAGCTCGCGCGCCGCGACAGCAACGATGGCCCGGAACCGCGTACGAAAAAATACCGTGCTGTTTTCGCGGTATGTCGTTGAAAATGGTCGACGAGCCCACTCATCCCCTTCTTCGACCACAGCTCTCGAGTCCTCCGGTATTCAATCTAACAAAGGAAGACGCCATCGCGTCGTCGAGTTCGTCGCGATTGGCAAAGCCTGTCCGTCCCTCGGATGTCAAGGGAAAGGGCAAGGAGATGAGGGCGTTGGTGGACGACAAGGTCGATAACTTATGGGTGGACAAGTACGACTAGTCCCCGATTGGACTGTATAATCATTAGAAATATGCCCAATCTTACATAGACATTGATCAGTGCGATGTGACATGTAAAGGACTGAGCTGGGTCACTGCATGGGTGGTGTGAGTTGAACCGTTCTGTTCTCATTTGTCTGTCGGGTTTGCTGACGAGACGTGAGGTTCTTTACAGGCTCAGCTGGCGAGTTCCCTGTATGCGTTCCAGAGGATTGGCAATTAGAACTTGTACCGTTCCAGCGATGGCAGCAGTCGGACTCTGGATGTGGAAAGCATACACACGCAAAGCAAATGTATAGTCCAACAGCCGTTCTCAGTTGCGCGCAGCGGTGGCCGTCAAGAGTAAGCAAATGTCTAAATCGTCCAGCTCCCAAACCGCGTCTTCAACGCCCCAGAACACTTGGCCAAGATGGAATGACAACCATCAAATGGCAAGCGAAAAAAAGTGCAATTCTCAGCTGTCGTCACATGGCAGAACCTTTAGGCAATGGGGGGGCATGAAGTAGTTCAGTAAAGTGTCCTCCATGGCCGATGTATGGGGGGACAGAAATGGTAAATTTGGGTACGAATTCATTTGATGACACCACTTATCTTGTGACTTGCGACCGACGTTCCACTCGCTCGCCACGAAGCCCATGTTTACGCCAAGCAACTATTTCGTGGGTATCGTGAGTATGTTCGTCGAGCGTGTGCTGACGTCGAAGACTACTACATGACTCAGCGATCTCTGGTATGCGGTCAAGCACAACACGCGCAACTGGACGCCCCTCGAACCAGACCGGCTGTCATGACCACGAAAACGTTGTATTGTGCATTCCATGCAGAGAACTCTATTCCAAGAGCTTAACCAAGCGGACTTGAACGGGTCTACAAACTAGGTCAAGGGGGCCAACGAACCTCCGCCTTGACTGGCGGGTGGATCAAGCGTCCAACTCGGTGGCATGCACTATATGGTGCTCCGTCCAATTCATATGTGGATGTACATGCGTAGGACTGAAGGAATGATCCTACCACGAGTCCTCACAAGCATTCAAAACCAGGATGTGCCCAACATTGCCATCGTTAACTGTAGTTGATGTACATGACACGAGATGCGACATATCGTCTACTCCTAATCGTCCTCTGCAGGAAAATACACGCTGTGGAGGTAAATGTTGACCGTTTCCCCGTCCTCTGACAATGGCATAAACGTAGCATTCACCTCGGTGACGGATGGAAAATGTCGGGCGAGGAAGTCCCGTACCAAATTCGCTTCGCGGATCGGAGACTCGGGAAAACCGATATGTGTAAGAGCAGGACTGCAAACGACGTCCTCCGTGTCTGTCGGAACCTCCCTTGCATCTACAGGTAAACAAAGTTCGCAGAGGTCTGGACAACGTTCAAGGAGTAACAAGAGTCCTCTGAAGGTGATGTACTTTGCCGACCGCCAAGGACAGGGATGTATGTACTGTTTGCAGTCAAGATACAGGATTTGGAGAAAGGGCCAGTTACGAGTCAAGGACAACAGTTCATCGTCGTCCACAGAAACAAAGTGGCCAACGTCGAGGGTTAATGCGCGCAGATGAGAAAAGGAGGAGAGTGGATGAAGCGTGTCATACGAGAGATAGCGGCACATGGTCAAGTCGTGGAATTCCACTGCAGAGAAAGGCTGAAACGCCATGATTCGTTCAGTTCTGAGAGCAATTAATGGAAGGGACTGTGCACGCTGAGGAGATGCCAATGCAGTGAAAAAAGAAGATACTGCATCGATGGCAGGTATCGAAGGATAGCGGAGTGTGAAGGAACTGAACATCTGGTCCTGTGGTCGTAGGAGGCTCGTAACGAAATAAAGATCCCATACTCGTAAAAACAAGTCTTTGACGTTGCGAAATGGAGTAACGTGAGATGGAATGCAGACCTGATGCAAATCTGATTTCTTAGTAAGGTGCATCATTGATAATTCATTGAGCTTCGGAGACATGGCGAGGTGCACCAGGGCAACATCATCGATGGGAGCATTGATATGGAGACGTTCAAGATGTATGCAGTGAGTGATGCTTTGAGAGAGAAATTCGATAGTCGTGGGAGATGCTTCCTCGTACTCATCGAGGTAGATGGAAATGGACTTTAAATTAGGGCAGAGGGAAGGGTAGTTGGCGAGAAATGATAGCAGTGCCGTATCGGTCGAATCAGAGGAGTTTACGTCCAGGGAAACGAGTGATGGGCTTAACAATCGTTGAATGAACTCGAGGGAAAGATCTGACGGGGCCGAAAACGGAGAGCACCACTCAAGTACCCTCAAGTTTGGGACGAGCGACGAAGGATATGAGCAAGTAGCTTGTAAAAAGTGCAGAGAAAACTGGCTGGATTGAATGGTGAGTTCCTTGATGCGGTGCGAGTATCGATGAATGATAGCCCATTCGCTTGGCGATGGTGGTGTCTGTCAATCCAGTGGGCGGAATATCAAATGAGAAGGACCAACGAAAAGAACCTTTGCCTTTTTTTCGTTCAACACCGTCGCATAGCACCGAATGAGGGGTTCGAGTGAGTCCAACTTGGACCAAAGACGATCCAGGGAAGGTTCAGAGAACGCACGACATGTTCGGGCTAGGGAGGCGAGCACGCGGTGTGCCCCTCTGAATTCGTGCACATGCGCTTCGGGTGAAACAATTGAGTCCAGTATGCAATGGAATAAGTCTGGCTGAAACAAGGGATTCCGCGTTTTGGAAACCTGAAACTCGGTGGTGGTTGGTCTGGAGGACGTCATGATTGGACAAGTTTGAGGTTGTCGAACATGAAGTATTGCGACGCGGGTCGCTCCTTGTCATGTCACACAAACCGACTTCCTCCACTTTGACATCCAACAAGAATCAAAGAAAACCTCTCAAAACCCTCAAGCTCGCGCGCCGCGACGGCAACGATGGCCCGGAACCGCCTACGAAAAAATATCGTGCTGTTTTCGCGGTGCGTCGTTGAAAATGGTTGACGAGCCCACTCGTCCCCTCGTTCAACCACAGCTCTCAAGTCCTCCGGTATTCAATTTAACAAAGGAAGACGCCATCACATCGTCGAGTTCACAAGGGCCGGCCGGAGCGTCGCGATTGGCAAAGCCTATCCGTCCCTCGGATATCAAGGGCAAGGACAAGGAGACGAGGGCGTTGGTGGACGACGAGGTCGATAGCTTATGGGTGGACATGTATGAGCCTACGTCCGAGGTAAGACGCAACGCCTCTTTATGTTTGTAAACGCCACTCTTCATAGCGCGTCATGCTGAATTCAAACGACCAAGGCTGAACTGGCAGTTCACAAACGCAAGGTAGAACACGTGCGCCGGTGGCTCCTCGAGGCGTTCGAAGGTGGACCCTCTGCAAAACTGCGCAAGTATCGCGTACGTGTTTGGTGCTCGACGCCACTATAGCTGAACGTATCCGCCTTTTCCTCGTGCTTGTGATGACCTACAGCGCATACTCGCCCTTCTGTCTAAATTCAGCAAACTGGTGCTTGAAAGTGACGATGACTGGTTGGTCATGTTCGGTTCACTTTGTCCTTGTCGCGTGGAACTTTGAATTTCCAACAGAGGCGGAAAAGATCCTATGGCGCGTTGCATCTCTTGTTTTGGTGGGTGGTCCACTCGTCTTTTTGGATCGATGGTCATCATAGCTATCATTGTCATCGTGACCAATGGTTCGGATTTGCCCGACTGGGTGGGGAATGTACTTTTAGTAGCCTGCTCCTTGCAGGCATTTTAGGTGTCGTATGCTGCGCCGTGCTTGTGGGATTCATGCTCGCTAGCCTTCGTGCACTACCTTGCTCAGCTCACCAGACCGTCCCCTGGACCTTCTATATCCCCCATCTTTAGGTTGCTTCTTTCCTTGCCACCTATGTAGTATGACCTCCCACAATGTATGCACTCAAGTCTCTGCAATACTTGTGATGAATCAACGTTCGATATGGATGCAGCAAGGTCGTGAACCTACGAACGATCGCCCAGTCACCAATTCATTGTCAGCTTTGCTGGCACAACACTAGAGATCACCTGCTGCCCGTTATCAGGCGTTCTCGCCAGCATTGGGTCAACAAGTCGTCAAGGCCCGTCTCTTCCTTTTTCTTTCTAGCGCACTCACCCCAAGTCTAGTTCCATGGACGCCTACTTTGTTCAAGTTATGGCTTGGGCGTATTCCTTATCGGGTCGTTCTTGTCAGTATGGATTCTTTTCTTTACCGTGCGTTGCTCACGCGCGTCACTCCTTACCCGCTTTCTATGAGGCGTCGTCGTTGGAATCCGCTGTACACTTTCGTCCATATTCATTCTCTCTCAGTGTTAACTATATCACCGGTCGACGACAGCACAGCCATGATCGATTCCGCTCTTCGTCACCTCCAACACTCTACACTCGCGCCACGTTGATTGCCCATCCAGATATGATCGGTGTATTGTCTCATTTTCTCTGTTATCCGTTCCTTCCGCATGCTCACGGACCCTTTCCCCTCGCTTGACGAGATCGTGCACCTGAGTCGCGTCGTTGAGCTCTACTAGTATTTCTTCGCCGTTCTGTTTATTACACCTCCCAAGCTGCCTAGTGGACCTCTCCACTAGTGCGTCGACAGTTGCGGATGCGAGTGTCGTTGCTGACACATTGCTTCTCGGTCCCCCCGCACCGCACCGTACCCTCTTCCCACACTATCCATGTCGATGGCCTGGCGCCACTTCGGAATCTACATTGGCCTTCAGTCGTACTGACACCCATATCTCGATCGCAAGTACATCCTCTCTCATTGCGCCTTTACAGCGTCCTCGACATCTTTCAGTTCATACAAGCCCTCTAGTCATGTCATGGGACACGAGGTAAGCTTTGCGCGAGTACCTTACAGTGACTCAAAAAGGTAATGCACAGCCATCCGATTTCTGCTCACCGTCTCCACGCTCCGCCATTGTCACTACATTACCTACAAAAACCATCTGTATGTCTGATCATGCATGCCAGCTCCACAATTTGACAACTTGTTTCATCAAATTCACATTCAATATGAAATAATGGAGGTGAAAATCGGAAACATGGTGTGCATTTTCTTTTTTGTTAGGATATATCTATGCTGTGAGTGAACTTTCTGGCCTCCATGTGGCTCTCATTACTCCTGGCCACTTGTGAACTCTTGCTCAACCTTGTCCTCTACTCTTACCCATGATGAAGTATACCAGTCCTATCAAGAAAGCTTGCATATGCCAGGATCAAGCAGCTGGTCTGTCAGATACAGAGATCACCCAAAAGTTCAATCTACATCACACAACAGTCAAGTGTATCGTTAACAGATATGCTAAATCTGAAGCCTATTACCAGGTCAAGCCCAAGCCAGGTCTATTAGAAAACAAGCACAACAGGTGGATCTAGCATGCAGCTATCTATCGAGAGATAACAAGCTCAGTCGCGTGCAGGAGAACAGACTGTAATATTCACCTATCGAGAGATAACAAGCTATGTACAGTCAGCTTGTGTAAGTAAAGTGTATGGTATGAATGGCTCACCTCAGTCGCATGCAGGAGAACGGACTGAGGAGTGCCAGGTCGAGAAGGTACATGTTATATACGGTAAATTGTTATTGTATTGAACAAAGGAGATAAAAGGATCATATGCAAGATCCGTGTTAGCAATGTACACAGGTATGCAGAGAGATTAAAGTATGCAGTATGGAGAATGGAATGACCATGTAGTCTGTAAGTAAATGGGGAATGTATTGTATGGACCATGTGTGCGTCCAGTGATCGACGGTGTCAGTGCGCTTGTGGCTGTGCATGCGCTTGGTAATTCCAACACTCCCCCTCAAGCCATGTGCAATCCAAGTTTGATGGCAAAATGCTTGACCTTCGAAGAGGAAAGGGCCTTGGTGAGCATGTCTGCTACCATGTCGTTGGTAGGACAGAATATAAGTTGAATTTTCCTGTTGTCGATTACCCAGCATATGAAGTGGAAGTGTATGTCGATGTGTTTAGTACGTGCATGGTACTGGTGGTCCTTGGCGAGCACAATCGCTGACTGATTGTCTGAAAACAAAGTAATGGGGGCATCATCTGGAGTGAAAACTTCACCTATAAATGAGTGCAGCCATAGCGCTTCCTTTGTAGTGTGCGTCACTGCGATGTACTTGCTTTCAGTGGTCGACAATGACATGATCTCTTGTTTCTTTGATGCCCACGATATGGCTCCTCCATCGATCAGGAATGTGTAGCTGGATACAGCCTTCCTGTCCTCTGCCATGCTACCATCTGCATCCATATAATCTTCCAACGGCTTCTCAATTCCTCCGTATGTTAGCTATAGATTCATTGTTCCAATTAGGTACCTGTAAATCCTTCAAACGGTGTCCCAGTGGGCCATGCCCGGGTTGCTGCTGAAGCGTGAGACGGTCAATACAGTGTATGAAATGTCCAGTTGAGTGCCCAATGCAGTGTACATGAGCGATTCGATGGCCTCACGATATGGGATGTGCTACATGGCAGCATATTTAGCACCAGTGAACAGGGATTGGGTGGTACTGAGTTTGACATGGGGCTCCATGGGGGTGGACACAGGCTTCAGTTCGTCGAATCCGAAATGGTGCGTGATGAATTCCAGGTATGAACGCTGTGAAAGCACGATGGTACAGTCATTGCGGTTATGGGTAACTTCGATACCTAACAACCAATGGAGCTCGCCAAGATACATGATCTCGACGTGCTTGTGAATCTGCTTCTTGAACTTGATGATGAGCGTTAGGGTGGTTGCAGCTATTGTACAGTCGTCAACATGTACGACGATAATGATTACCGACCCTTTTGTACACTTGACGAACACTGCTTGATCAACTTCGCACTGCTTGAAGCTCAGATACCTGATGAGTATCTTGACTAGCTTCTGGTACCAACGGCGGCCACTTTGTTTGAATCTGTACAATGTCTTGCATAAGTGACAAACATGGCATGGATGAGCAGGATTGACATATCCAGGCAGTTGTTGCATGTAGATATGCTTGTTGTCCTGTAGTTCACCATTTAGGTACGCTCCTTTGATATAGATTGGGTGGAGCTCAAGGTCAAAGTGTGCAGCAAGAGCTAGTACTGTCTGTATGGACGTGAGCTTGGCAACTGGGGTGTATGTGTCAAAATAGTCGACGCCGGGTAT
>JBBPKJ010000952.1:0-14614 GCA_038089195.1 Brasilioporus rufonigricans | reverse complement strand
CCCTGTACCGACTAGTGGTACTCAGTCGCCGGTACCACATGGACCTCATCGTGGTAGCCAACAATACGGGACACGCGAGCACCCCTCCGTCGCGGCTGTACTGGCCCTGACGACTCCACAATGTTTCGTCAAGGTATTTCCCTACCTGTAAATTACTGTACACTGCGATTGATCGATCGTGATGTTTTCAGGGTGTTCTCGAGTCGGTCAGCCAACAACAGCTTAGCCAGACTCTAGCCCAACGGTTCGGGCCGGTAAAGGATGTCGAGATTGTACGGTCAAAGGCATGCGCCTTCCTCGAGTTCTTGTCCTTGGATGCCGCCAAGAAAGCGATCATCACATCTCTGCCTCACAACCAGGGTGGCGAAGGTGGTGTGCGGATCGACGTGGGTGGTGACTCTGGCCTGGTGCGCATTTTCGTCGAGACTCGCAAGGAGCGTGGTGACCGGCCCCAGAGCCGACCTCGTGGTGGCAGTCCCCTGAATGGTGAAGCCCGCGGTGGGTTCCGGGGTGGTCGTGGCGGACCTGGGCGGGGTCGTGGTGCGCCACCTAGTGGTAGCAAGTAAACCCACTTCTTTTTGCAACTGGGGAGTGATTTTTGGCACATGAGGGGCCAGAGCATATGCAGGGATACATGCTTCCGTTCGTTGTTTGCTTGCCTATGTTACCTTGCTTCGTCTTTATGTCGATTCTTTGTTCTTTTTCCTTGTCGTCCATTTTTATGTTGTACATCTCTGGCCCCCTCATCTCCTTGGGTTGCGTTTGATGTAGCATGTTTTTTGGTGGACGTTCCTGTTGCATGAGAAGTTGGCTAGAAATAGAAAAAAAAATGAAACAGAAGTCCATGCACGCTGTTGGCACAGGAGTGCACCACTAAGCTGTTCTATGTCTCGATTTCAAAATTCACAGAACTTTGTAATGAACATCGATGCTGGATCCATTACCTTACATGAGATATCTTGGGACGCGGGTGGTTTCTGATCGCGAAGAGCAGTCAAATGATGAGGATCAGACATCAAACGTGGAGCCGTGCGGCGCTTGCTACCATCACGGATCATGGGTGAACGATCAAGCCCTGGTAGGCAATGTGGAACGGATGATTCTGTGATGAACGGGATGCCCCTTGCAACTGGGAGTAGGACTTAGGAAGGTTTTTGGGATGGGAGCTTATAGCATGGCCTCCACCCTACGAGCATTGGAGAAGAGTCAGTATGTACTGATCGTTCGTTCGTTCCCAGTTTCGGCCGCCAATGTTCATCCTCTAGAGGACGAACAGTTTCGCATCACCACCAGCTGTAGACGGTAATATAGTCGCCGTCGGTCCCCCCGGCCCGGGGCTCTTCTTTCTGAATTGATGAACGATCACAACAACCTTGGTTGTTTTACCATGGAAACAATGAGATTTTCGATAGCATTACCATGGCAAAGAGCGCCGGTTCAACCAGCGCAGATAGACCGAGCCGTGCGCGTGAGGGGACCCAGATAAAAGAAAACAACAGAATTAAACCCATAAAAGGCAACTGTATACGAAATGTGTCTGGATACGCGAAAAATTGGCCGTGGACACGGGTGTTCTTCCCGAAAAAGGCAATGGCGAGAAGGGCTCTGCTTTTCCTTGTCCAGAAGAACAAAAGGCAAGATCGAACGTGCACGTACAATAAAGCGATCCTGCCCTTGTTCTCTCCCCGACGTCTTCCGCGTCTTCCTTCTTGCTACGATCTAGAGCTCAAGTCATGCCAGAAAGTCAACAGCAGCCAGCGGCTGCTGCTGCTACTGCCGTGTCGCAGTCCAAGTCGAAGCACGGTCAAGGGGCATCCCAGACCCAATCCCAGGCTCCGACTGCACCACGCAAAGTACGCTTCAACGTCGGTGCGTAGTGATCTGCCCGTATCTACGTCTCTTCTCTCTCTCGCTCGCAGGATGATGTGACATTTCCCATAACTCATCAGGCACGCAATATCAAGTCCTCGATGTCGTCGGCGAGGGCGCCTACGGTATCGTCTGCTCCGCGGTGCACCGTCCCAGCGGACGTAAAGTCGCTATCAAGAAGATCGCGCCCTTTGATCACTCCATGTTCTGTCTCCGAACGCTGCGCGAACTGAAACTCCTCAAATTTCTGAGCGAGGCTGGCGTGAGCGAGAACGTGTGTAATAGTCATCATCTCCCCCACGTGGGACCTCCGGGCGAGTTCGGGTCGACTGATGGTTGGTCTGTAGATCATTTCGATCCTCGACATCATCAAACCCCCATCGCTCGAAGCGTTCAAGGAGGTCTACTGTGCGTCATCCTTCCCTCTGTGGCGTCCGTCCCACGTGATGCGCATCCATGACTGATGTGGTGCCCGTCGTGGCGAACGTTTGACAGTGATCCAAGAATTGATGGAAACGGACATGCATCGCGTCATTCGCACGCAAGATCTCTCCGACGACCACGCGCAGTATTTTATCTACCAGACCCTTCGTGCACTCAAGGCCCTCCACTCGGCGGACGTTATTCACCGCGATCTCAAACCCTCGAATCTGCTCTTGAACGCCAACTGCGATCTCAAAGTGTGTGACTTTGGCCTTGCACGGTCCGTCAAGACGGCCGAGCCGTCAGGTACAGAAACGGGATTCATGACGGAATACGTCGCGACGCGGTGGTACCGTGCTCCAGAGATCATGCTCACGTTCAAGCAATATACCAAGGCGATCGACGTTTGGTCTGTCGGGTGTATATTGGCAGAGATGTTGTCCGGAAAACCACTTTTCCCTGGACGGGATTACCATCACCAACTAACCCTCATATTGGACGTGCTTGGAACGCCAACGTTGGACGAGTTCTATGCGATCACTACGCGTCGATCACGTGATTATATACGCGCGTTGCCGTTCCGGAAACGGCGACCATTTGCGCAGTTGTTCCCGAATGCGAACCCGCTGGCGGTCGACTTTTTGACAAAGACTTTGGTGGGTTTGGATGGCGGGGATCACTGGGGATGAGCTTGATCTCACTTGTCTTGTAGACCTTTGATCCCAAGAAACGGATAACTGTCGAGGAGGCACTCGCTCACCCATACCTCGAGGCATATGTATGTTTTGTTCCTTTTTCGATTGGCCTGTCTGGCTCATATCGTCCTTTAGCATGATCCCGACGACGAACCCGTCGCCCCCCCTCTCGACCCCGAGTTCTTCGAGTTTGATCGTAAGTACCTGCTTTTGCAAATGTAGACCTCATTTCACGCCGCCCATCAGTGCACAAGGACGACATCAGCCGCGAGCAACTCAAGGAGCTGTTGTACGAAGAAATCATGTCCTTCCGCCCTGCACCCATCACCTAATTGGTTCGATGTTGTCATCGAAAAGCTGCCTACATACGGACCTGTATGGCCTTGCACACGAACGTCGGATGCACTGCCGAAAACGAAAACTCCATGTATTGATTTTAGATCGGCGAGGACCTGATGCTGTGCCGACCTGCAGCCGGTGCTGTCGTTAGTTGGGAGGTGTTTTGTTGGACTCTTGTTGGACTCTTTGTCGCGTTCACGCTGTCTCTGTTGGATACTCGCTGCTGGAAAGGCACGGAAAAACGAGAAAGACTTTTTTTTTTTTTTTAGCTTTTTCTGATCGCTTTCTCTTGTTGCAATCTGGTTGTATCTGTGACATGTAAATATATTTAGAGGCTCCAACGTCGATGCGGTCACTAGCATCTTAATAAGAATCAAAGGCATGAAGCACTAGCATGCTTGTTGCTCGCCGATGTCCTCCTTGGAGGTGACCTTGCTCACGATCAGAGCCCCGATGTAGATGTATCCCACCTCATTGCGACCTCTCCTATTGCAATGAAAGTACGGTATTGGACCGGCACTTGAGCCAGGGAAAAATAAACGTCCAACACTACACAACAATGCAACATCGTTTGTACATCATACACCCAGAATGTGTTGGGCCAGCGTGTTCGTGAATTTGAGTCTAGCATCTGAAATGCGTTTGCTTATTAGAAGTGGAATCATTTTCTCTACTCTTTATCAGCATTCCCTGCATGCACCGTTATCACATTCCACCATCAGATTCGCCATGGTCGCCATCCCCATTGACGTCGTTCACATCGACATCCTCTCCCTCGGCATTCTCGAACACTGCCGGAGTAAAGGAGTAGAGTTTTGTTGATTGCACACTGCACATGACTTCTTCATTGAAACACATGTGTAGATAATTATCTTATCTTATCATAGATAAGGGCAGTGATAACAGCATGAAAGACACTCCAGCTCAGCCACAACCAACTTGCAGACGTTCGAAATGCAGAACCCTTCGTTCCAGCAGGATTTATCTCACTGCATATTGGACTCTCTTGTTTCACCTGAAACACCTGCATACAATTCAAGAAGGCACGCCATGTATGCGTCTCCTTGGCTCAAAGATGTCGTGCATTCTCTGAACCCTCCCTCGACTGTCTTTGGTGCAAGCTGGACTCACTTGAACCCCTCATTCGGTGCTATGCAACAACGTTGAGTGAAAAAAAGGCAAAGTCTCGTTTGATCTTTTGCCCAATGCATCGATATATGCCACCATCTCCGAGTGAATGGGCTATTATTCATCGGTACTCGTATCGCATCAGAGAACTTGACATTTTCATACTCAACCGGTTCTCTCTGAACTTTCTGCGAGCTACCAGCTTATACACTTCTTCGCTCGTACCAAACTCAAGAGTACTCAGGTGGCACTTATCCATCTACCCTCTGTCTCAGTCAATCCATATTGTACTCATCTAACGATTGTTAAGCCCATCCCTCGTTTCCTTGAATGTCTATCTGACTGATATAGGTGATACAACACTACTCTCATTTCTCGCCGACTACCCTTTACTCTGCCCGAATTTAAAGTCTACTTCCATGACCCTCTTCAGATGGGAAGACGTATCTCGGGGGCCCATCAAAGTCCTCTCTCGAGCCATAACTCACCAGGAACATTTTGAATGCCTCAGCACTTCCACACCCATCGATCATGTTACTCTGCTGCACATCACCATGTCCCCGAAACTCAAGAGTTTAATCCTGACGAATCAAATTTGGACCAAGTCTGCAGAGGTACGTTGGCCCCTTGACCGAGTTTGTACGCCTATTGAAGCCCACTTGTTGCCTGTCCTTTCCCAAGTCCCCTTGACTTGGTTTAAGTCAAGTGCCATAAAGCTTGCATCGTGTCTTTTTTTTCGACGTGACTGTAACAACGAAGCTGCCCTGGTCAAACAAAGCTGTGACTTGACTACTGACTTGGACAAGCGCTTTGACGTCAACTCGTCTAGACAATTCCAATGGATGCGGAGAACGTTGTCTGTCATCCCGGCCTTGCGTCTACTTTACCGAATTCCCGATCAGCGATGCACATTTGGTGCAAGACTTCCTTGTACGCCATTTCCGGTCTGTCACCCGAGTTTTGGTTTCGTTGGATCACTCACTACGTGACACATGCGGTGTCAGATAGCATCGAATACCTGGAGTTGTGGGATCAAGCGAATGATCACCTCTGGAACGTGCATTCCCTCGACGGGGCCGATCTGGATGTATAAAGGATGCGCTGCAGGTTGAGTGTTTGGTGCGTTCGTGTTTCGTCGGGACCATCTCTTTCGAGACAACAAACAAATAAAAAATCGTGAGTATAGACCTCTATGTACGAGTTGCCCCAAGTTCTGTGAGGGGTACTTGTTGGCATCGTAGATCATGTCACACCACACGTCCCGAGGAAATCATCGATTCGTCACGTAACTAATCGAAGGTCTTGTGTTGTGTATTAGGTCAGCTACAGGAACTGTGACTTCACCAGAAGCGGACACATGACTTGAGACAATGACAAACGCCATGACTTGTTCGAGTCTACAGACCTTCGGAGCACGGAATCCCATGTTATCGCAAGATCTATTTCATTGCATATTGGACTCACTTGTTTCACCTGAAGAGTCTGTGTACGAATTCGCAGAGGCACACCGTGTGCTCGCCTCCCTGGCCCGAACATGTCGTGCGTTCTCTGAACCTTCCCTCGACCGCCTCTGGTACAAGCTGGACTCGATCAAACCTCTCATTCTGTGCTATGCGACAGTGTTGGATGAAGAAACAGCAAAGGTACTTTTCGTTGGACCTTCTCGTTTGATATTTTACCCACTGTATTGACAGACGCCTCCATCCCCAAGCGAATGGGCTATCATTCATCGGTACTCGCATCGCATCAGAGAGCTCGACGTCTTTTTACTTGACCAGTTCTCTCTGGACTTTCTGCGAGCCACCAGCCTATACCCTTCCTCGCTCGCACCGAACCTGAGATTACTCAAGTGGAACCCGTCCTCCTACCCTCCGTCTCGCCCAAGTCCTTCTATGGTGCTCAGCCAACGATTTTTGAGCCCATCACTCATTTCTTTGAGTGTCTGCTTGACTGATATGGACCATGCGACACCGCTCTCGTTTCTCGCTAACTACCCCTCCCTCTGCCCAAACTTGAAGTCTATTCACATTTACCCTTCGAATTACGGAAATATACCTCGGAGGGTCATTGAAGTGCTCTCCAGAGCCATCGTTCACCAGGAATATCTTGAACGTCTCGATGTTGCTATTCCCATCAATGAGATGGCTCTGCAGCATGTCGTAACGTCTCCGAAGCTCAAAAAAATATCAGCAGTACTCCAACCTGACCAATCAAATTTGCGCCAAATCCACATCCCATCTGACACCATTCCATTCCGTAACCTCGAGGAACTGTTCTTGGAAATATGGGATCTTCGTTTCGTCACGACCCTCCTGCGACCCGAGGGCCAGATGTTCCGCTCCGTCGAGCATTGCTACCACTCCAGACCCACTATCGGAGCAGTATCTTCTTTCTTTACCGCATTGGTGTCGCACTGTCGCACCCATTCCCTCCAATCAATACATCTTTTTCCCAATCGATTTGAAGTAGAGTCGCAAATTGCCACTTCTGGAGAATGGGATGAGTCACCTATTCATCACCATCTCACATATGATACGTTTCGTCCTCTCGCCTCCCTACGTCACCTTCGTCGGCTGATTGTCGATTTGGTCCGCTGGCTTTCCATCGATGATGACGAGTTTACATCTTTGATTCGCAACTGGCCCTCGCTCCAAGTCCTGTCCATGAGCTGTCAGCCACACATCCAGGTGTATCCTTGGCGATGGGCAAAGTACGTCACCTTCAAGGGGCTCTTGATGCTCCTTGAGTATTGTCCAGACCTCCGCGAACTTTCTCTACCTCTTGATGCAAGGGTGGTTCCAACTGACCCCAGGAACGTCATTTGTAACCCCTCCCTTACGTGTATCAGCTTTCCCTCATCCCCGATCAACGATGTGCACTTGGTGCAAGACATCCTAGCGCGACATTTTCCCTCTGTCATCGACGTCTCTCCCCCTTTCCATCCGTCGTCACAGGAAGATGATGATGAGATTGACCAATATATTGATTCGTGGGCCACAGTCAACGAGCATCTTCAGAGCATACATTACCCTGATCAAGACAATCCGCTGTCTTACGTGTACATCCGATCGTGACAAACGATGGTTATCTTGGCATACTACTACAGATGGAATTTCTCCTTGTCCGACCGCTATATGACACTCGGATCGAGTGTCCAGTTAGGAATAGCGTTGGATCCAGTGTCATATCCTCTTTGTACATTGTCCAACACCGTGAATGAATGGACGCGAGCCTGCACATGTTAGTATTGATGGTGGTATCTCTGATAAGAAGCATGTTTACGTTTTGGTTAGAATGGTGCACAACTACGTGAGCTCACACTTGAACTCTCTGGTGTGCCGTCCTCGAAACGTCTGCTACCGATATATGCGCAGAACTAGTGAATCTATTCATCGACTATGGAAGGACAAAGGTGTCGATCGAAAGCCTAATTCACGTAAATACGCAAGACGTGAAACGATACGGTGGGAGAACGAAAGCCAGCGAACACGGGCAAGACTGCAAGGGAGCTGATGGGTTCTCGGCACTACGTGGTAAACGTTTACCTGGGTAATAGGTAGTGAAAATCTTGAAAACTGCAAAGGTCGATGCCATAGTCTGATGGATCCAAGATGTCAATCAAGATATATTCAAGAGCGGGGGGAGACAACGATCTCGGAAAAGAAATAGGTTCCTGGCCTCCTTGAAGAGCTGAGGCTGAGTGAGTGCCAAGCACACTCGACATTCAGAGATTAGATAAGAATCAAAGGCATAAAGTGCTAGCATGCTTGTTGCCCGCCAGCCTCTTCCTTGGAGCACCCACAACATTGGGTAGAAGGGGTACATGCACTCTGTTTCTGTTCTGGTGCACCTGCCTTCTCCGCCTCTTCCGGAGACGTCCTACACACGGACGCGACCCCGTCCTTGGGGCGACAGTCCGCACAACAACCCCCATCGAAATCCACGCTCCTTGCCCACTGAATCATCTTGACTCCCTCCCAACCAAACAGCACCCCGATCACGATCGCGGTCGCTGCATCGACCCACCACCCGCCGCGCCACATCCGATACACCAACAACCCGACGAGCAACACGACCGAGAGCTGTGTGCACGAGAGCGCGCAGAGCGCCTCGCCGTTCAGCGTGCTCGAGTCGAGGGCGCGCGCAAGGTAACGCTTGGCCAAGTAGAGCACGAGCATGAGGCCCGTCGCGGTCGCAGCGATCAAGAGCGAGGGGAGGGCCGTGGAGGGGCGGTCGTGTGCGGCGAGGGAGGCGGCGGAGGTGGCGAGCGCAGCGAGTGCGAGAGCGATGAGGAGCGCGCCGATAACCATTGTGGCGATGCGTTCGATTCTGGCCAGGGGGTGGTCGGCGTGACTTGCTTACTGGCTGGACCGCTGGGGCTCACCGGAGGACCTGTGGGGACGCCTTGCTCTGGTGTGTCGTTTCGTGACCTGGTTTGATGCCGAGGAAACGCCAGGTGACGAGGAGCGCGGAGATGACCTCGACGGCGGATTGGAGGCCGTAGAAGACGAGCGCGCGCGAGGACGATTCGGCGCCAAAGACGATGGAGACGACACCCTCTGCAGTGTTGTAGAATACGCTGAGGATGCTGATCGCGATGGCGTACTGCTGCAAACGGTGGCGGGATGGCATCGTCGACGAGGGCGACAACGATAAGGCGTGAGAACAGGATAGGCTCCATTAATGCTCCATGCCTACCACGTCCCACGCGCTGCCACAACCAGACAGGACGCCGAAAGTCACTTCATGCCCTGCCAGTGGTCAGTATCACATACTTATCTGACCCTACCGTGTTTAGGTACTGTATAGCACCGAAAAAGTGCAGGTAAGTGTCCGAAATGGTTTCATGTGCCAGCCACACTGCTCTAGTCGACGTGGGCGGGTAGAAGGCGACGACGATAAGCCATGAGAACAGGATAGGCTCCATTAATTATCCATACCTACCACGTCCTACGCGCTGCCACAACCAGACAGGACGCCGAAAGTCACTTCATGCCCTGCCAGTGGTCAGTACCACATACTTATCTGACCCTGCCGTGTTTAGGTACTGTATGGCACCGAAAAAGTGCAGATAAGTGTCCGAAATGGTTTCATGTGCCACCACACTGCTTCAGCTGGGCATACCTAGTGATACCCTACACGGTGAGTATTGGAAAGGTAGTGGTGCGGGCAACGGTCGCCCATTTGACGAACCAAGCTTTCACAGGCTCGAAACCGCGGCCCGGATCGACGTTCCCTCGTACTCCGACCCTGATCCTCAGAGAGACTCGGAGATGCCCGACGGACGAGCAAACAGGACTGGCAGCCTCGCGTACTGACTAACAATCGTCTGCTAGTTGTCGTCCTATACTCGTCGCCTGAAAGGAACTGCAGCCCGATCCAACGAGCTAGAGCTTGGAATAGTGCACAGCTTGAACTCGTTCAATTTGCATGCAGGTATTTTAGCTATGAAAAAAATACAAGTTCTGGACCGGAGAACGAAACTTCCTGAACGTAGTATGTATAATGGCAAGAAGTGACTACCCTTCATCAATGATACAACCTGTTGTACCTGCGATCCCGGAGCTAACCCATAAATATATTCGGTACAAGTCGCTGATCTTCTCGGGCCACAAACTCAAACTTGGTCACAGCAGGGAACTATCAACGAGCACGGGTCCGACCTCGAGTTTACCGTTCCCGCGCTTCGGCATGAGAGACATCCATCCCTTCTCCATGATCTCCAAGCCTCTATCCCCGAAATATCTCCCTCCTTCAAAGTTCCAATCATGGTTGGCCCGTACCCAGTTCCCTAGGCCATGGCAATACACTCTCACATGCGAGTTCAGGGGCTCCTCCCACTCGGGAAGTGACGCCATGGCGGCAAGGAACTTTTGCTCTGTTTTACTGTGGTAGTCTTGCGCCCACAACATCGCGCCGTTCACATCCGTACCGAGCTCCTTTATGACGATGGTTATGATGTTGTGATCGTCGTCTCCGATGGACTGCTCGATATTGTAGGATGTGACGTCCTGAAAGGTAATTCCGTAAGTTCCTCGAACGACACTGTTTAGTCAAGCATGTCACTGACGTTTGCAATAAGAATCATGTCGACCGCGTCCAACACCATCTCTTGAACAGCAGGGTGGGCCATGACTTCGTCAGGAATGTCGAAAGGCTGTTCCAGCAGAGCAAATGCAGGCTTCGCCCCGATCGTGATTCGTCGGATCTCGAAATAGCTCTTGATATCACGGATGTAGTGCTCACCCCTCTCGACGGTCTGCTGTAGGGTGCCCAGGAGATACTCGTCAAAGGTCTCGACAAAGTTTTTTTGGCTCTGCTTGCTTGCGCCGTTCTTTATCGCGCGTTCCAAGAATCTATGGTCGAATACACGTCACTTTACGAATTCCCGATCCAACGAGCAAAGATACTTGCTGACGAACTATTTCCCCACCGACCCATTCTCCTTTGGGTCGTGGCGTATGTGGGTTGCGGAGTGCGTCCGTTACAACCTCTCTCTGCATTTCGACCTCTGAAGGCTCAGAGACGTCCGTATATTCGTCCATAAAAAAGACAAGGTTCATGAAATCGCAACCGGCTCTAAGGTGCCCTTATCGAACGATTCTGAAACCATCGACCGACGAGTTCGTGGTCACGTACCTTTGTTCGCTGTTGGGTAAGCCAAAGAACCAAGCCGAGCTATCAAAACAATATGAGCGTGCGCGTCAGAAAGGACGAGACACCCTACCGAAATCACAACGATTGAATGCGTGTTGTGCTCTCGGGCTAAAGGCTCCGAAGCTCTCAATCCAAGCAGCGGAGGCCTTCTTCACAGGGACATGGTGCGTGTTGAAACGACGAGGATACGGCCATCTTACAAGAAGGTTCGGGACAAAGATCTTAGGCTGCAGGTCATTTCCATACGACGAAGTCTTCGAAGACATTCTTGGTGGTCAAGGCGAGACAAAAGGACGAGGTGAATGGTCAAACCTACGAGAAGTGGATCAGAGCCGTGCCTTTTATTCGGAAATACCTGTGATTTTCATGTCAGACACCCCATCGGACATGTTATGAAGCGCTGTCAGCCGTTCTAGATCCTACAGTACGCCGTCTCTGGTGATAAATCTTGTACATACCTCCAGGTGGGCCGTAGCTCTAGTACTGATGATCACGTGGACAATCCACATGAATCCCGCATGTCACTGGTTGACGTCGGCTAACGTCGTCATGTCACCATCGACGGGCGTCAGTGCCACTGTCGAGCAAAGCATTTGCGAAGTGTTGTCGTTTATTTATGGTTGTAACGCATCAAGTAACGTCAGTCTCCTCATTTCTGAAGTGACGAATCAATCAGAACTTACAAACCATACTAAAGACTTACGAAAACGTCCCGTGGTGATACAGATCGGCAGTAAATCCGGAACTTCGTCACAGGATGTCATTATAGCTGGACAGCGGCGGCCGCAGCTGAGTCACAGCCGATCAGCTGGTCAGTAAGGGGGGATGAGAGATCCAAATGTCAGGTAAATCCTGCTGACGAGGAGCATTATCACATGTAATTGATGACGCAAACAACATCGTAGATGATCAAGGAATGTGCACCACCGCTCCAGGACAAGACTGTGAATCAGCAATCCAGGTGGTCAGCTACAAATGGGGTCAGAACGTGTGCGACAAGGGCGGGGACGTAGCCTATCGCGCTGTAGATAACCAGGGTGGTCCCCACCCCAAGTGAGGGCTAATTTGAAGTGGGTCGACGCCATCGGGGGGTCTGGCAGGTAGGGACAGTCCGACATGCCAGGCAGTGACATATACACTGACAATGTCTGGAGGCGATGTGAGAGGACAAGGAAACCACCAGAGTAAAACGAAGGGTCCAAGGGGCGGCACGACGGGTCGCGACCGAGCCGAGAAGGTTGGCAGTTCCACAGCTAGGGTTGAGAGGCATCCAAACCTCCAGGAGATGGAGATAACAGTAGACAGGTTGTCAAGCAAGACGGCACCAATAGCGCAATAGACAGCGATAACAGTGGGCCACCCTGACACACTGGACTCGTCGACTATAGACGAAGTACATCCGTATAATAACCCACTCAATACTGGGTTCAACATCTGGAGCCACCCAAGAGAACCACGCAACACGCGAACGATTCACCAAGTGTTGAGCTCAGGGAAGAGGAATAGTGAGACGAGCTCCAGAGTTGCACATACCAGAGCCAAGGTGGATGCCCTTGGAGCATCAAACAGTAACGAAGACGAAACAAACCCCATCGCGAGATACATCAGAATGCATCAGCGAACATTCGGAGTGGTGACGTGAAGAGGGGGCTCGAGACCAACCAGACGGTAAAACTGCCGCACAAGGCGACTCCAACAGCGATCCTGAACGCCAACGAGGCGGGTAGAATGACCGTCGTGACAAAACGAGCGCGCCACGTCAGATCGGCAGGCTAGCGAGTCATTTTTGACCAATAGGACATGTCCAGAGCTGTCGGAATGGGCTCGTGAATGGACGAGAGAGGACTGTGGGCAGCGGGTGACCTGGTAAGCGAGCCTTGTGCATACTGCGTATGTGCGCTCGCGGATCTGCAAGTGTAATACGTGGACAGGGGCTAAAAAAAATGGCAACGCGAAGCACAGCTCATCTAAATTGCTCTTGTCTCAAGTTGTTGCAAGGATCGCTCTCGTCTGACGTAGTCCGTACGTACGTAGTACGCGCTGTCTGCACCTACTACTACCGAACGCTACTTTTTGCCACCGTCTCGACCGCCTCGTAGCCTGTAAACAACATTGTTTGTGTACTGTGACTTGGAATGTCGAAGTGGATAGCCGATGAAAACGGGCTAGCGAAATCGAGGGTATTGCAGATATGAGATCTGTAACAGGACAGCATTCCGGTGGACAGGGCACATCCTCACATCACTGAAACAGCAGAAGCGTGATGAAGGCATTTAATCCTATGATGACCATGATAAAAGAATTATAAGTAGATTATAATGTTGGAATTATTGATTACCTACGCTTTCAGGCTTACATAAGCTAATAGTTAAATCGGACTAGTAGCTACCTTAGGATACTTAGTGACTACAAGTATCCTGCAGTCTAACATATCAGCCATTATAAGACTGTTATAAGTTGCACTGTAAACAACGAACTAAAACCCACGTTTCAAGAACAACCACCACAACAGATGACCTCCCCAAGACCACCAGAATGGCACACGCCAACAATCTTCTGACTTGTCTTTGCTCCCCCCATTCCTCATTGTACTTATCCACTCTGGTGGACAGGTACTAGTCTTTCCATGATACAATGCAATACTCTAACGACTAGATCACATAACATAATGTAGAGGTCTGCTGATTTGGCCTGGGCGTCTAAAACCACCAGCGGGAACAGTTGGGACTGAGGGGGGCCTTATGCCTGCCATCGGGGCATTCGCAGGGCGGGGATGCGGAAGGGGCCCAGGGCCCCACACTCTACATAGATAGCATTGTCCTCACATAGGGTGTGCACCCTAACGGGACATAAATGGATTTAAAAAAAAAAAAAAAAAAAAGTTGCACTGTAATTCAATAGCAGGGTCCGCATGTTTTAGTGATGTTGTCAGGACTGGTGACTGCGACAACACACTGTTGGCACCCGGACCCACCTGAGTCACCGTGATCATAGCACTTTCCTGTCTCCTCCCTTAGCTAGCTTCATGGATCATTCATACACAATGCTAATCATGCTGGGAGATGGACAGTCGAGTGACACTAATCGCTTTAAAGCTTGCCCTTATACACAGGTCCATTCTGAGCATGTTCCAAGTCCCCTCAGGGGGCCAATTCATTCCCCAAGTTACAGCACTTTTCAAAGCTATGGAGACTGCCAGGGCAGGACCCTGAACCCATCTGAGTGATGTGAACATTGTGACCGTCACACCAAGACTTTTTGCAGTTGACCATATGTTTGCTGTTGGTCTCACTCTTTACACTCTCCTTGTGAAGGTGGCAGCCAAGGGAAAGGTTGCTGCTCAATGGGAAGCCAAGTCCATAAAGGTCAAGGAGCTGAAATTGGTTATCAATGCTACTAGCTACCTTGAGTTCTTGCAGTACAGTAGACAATCTCATAATGATTTTTGTACACCCTTGGCTAAAATCACTAGGTTTGGGTAGTATGCATTATGAGATTTTCGT
>JBBPKJ010000951.1:0-14635 GCA_038089195.1 Brasilioporus rufonigricans | reverse complement strand
GAAAACATAAAAAAAAAAACAAAAAATCATTAAAAGATAATAAAAGAGAAACACCAAAGTCATTTTATATACTCTACTTACTTACTCCTCCATCTCCTCTGCCCCTCTGTCCTCTGCTCTGCTCTTGTCCTCTGCCTCCTCTTGTCCCTCTGCCATCTGTCCCTCTGCCTCCTCCATCTCCTTTTCCATCTCCATCTCCATCTCCATCCCTATCTCCAGTGCATTCTCCATCTGCACTGCCCTTTCCTTTTCCTTCCTCCTTTGCTTCTCCTCTGTCTGCCCCTCCATTGACACAGTGATCTGCTTGACTGCCTCCACAATTCAGAGCAGCAGCAGGAGGTGCTGGTCAGGCACCTCCACCACTGCTACATCCTCCTCCTCCACATCCTCACTTCTTCACAACAGACCCACCCACAGAATCTCCACCACAGGCTGGGCCCACTTTTGCTTCTCCTCTTTGCACAGTGAGCCATCCTTGCCCCTCTTACACATCATGTGGCCGTAGTGGCACTCTGTGCACATGGACCCCTTGGTTCTGGATGCATGGAGTACACATGTGATGCCCCTATCTTGGTACCATTCACATGGACCACCTGTGTGCTCCTTCTGCTTCCCTGCCATCTTGCTCCAGCTGCACTCCTCCTCAGAGTTAGTTACCTCAATATATTCCTGTATAATCCTATCAGTACTTAAGCCATCTCTGTTTTGGGACTTACCTTCTCTGCCTCCTTCTTCCTCTGCTTCCCCTTCTCTTGTTCTGCCCATTGGTGCACCAACTCTATCCTCCTCCACTCCATGATCTCCACCTCTCTCCTCTGTTGTTCCTCCTTGTTCCTCCTCCATTCCTTCTCCTTATGCCTCCTCAGTTCCTCCTCTTCCTGCTCTTGCCACTCCTGCTCTTCTGCTTTGCATCAAAGTTGTGTGGCATGTTCCTGTTTCTTCCACTTTTGCATCCATGCAAGCTGCACCTTTAGCACTAGCTCTTCCTCATCTTCACTGATGATGGGAGTTGTGGGCCTTGATTCTTGGATGTTAGACATATTGAAGGAGGTAGTGGTATAAGTTCAAGCCACTCAGACATCAAGTCCAATCTTTTATACTCTCAGGTGAAAATTTTCAGACTTCACCTAGTAAGTGACCCACATTATCATCCTTTCCCAGTTGCCCTCCCCACTGTTACAGTCATTCACCTTCATTCCAGTCTCTTCTTAGTTGCCTTTCGTCTTGAACACTCATTTCCATTCACCTTTGATTCCTTCTATTATTTCCTCATTGCCTTCTATCCTGACAATATCATGATCTACCCTTTTATCTGATCACTCACCAGAACAATCGTCTTCTACAATGTTTCTCTCATAATGTTGCATATTCTGATCTTTTCATCAGTTGCTAAGCCTTCCCCTCTTGCTGGTTCAATTCCAGTGTTCTCACTTAGCTAACTATCTTTGTCATTCTGGTCTGTGTGGTGGCTGGTCCTCCTTTGTTTCTATTTGTTTTGTATTCAGTCTCCTCTTGAATTGTACTATAAGAACTCACTAGATGTCTGTTTGTATTCTCTAGCTAGTTTTACACAATCCAGTGCACTACTTTGCTCCCTTTGTGTGATTCTCCTTTCTGTCTTATGCTTCAGACATTGTGTTTCTTTGTGAGTACCTCCTGAAGTCCAGGGAATATAGTCTTGAGCATCAAAGTGCTCTTCAACATTACACCCACAGAGGCTTGACTGCCTTCTTGGATTGGCTCCAACTGGACATCCACACTTACTACAGCCTTGAGGGCTTGGCCTTAAAGTGGAGGCACTGTCACATCCACCATTCTGACCTCCATTATGCCTCCTCCAGCCATCTCTGGCCACTCTGCACCCTTAGCCCATTATCACCCTCACCCCTCAGAGTTCCATTCCAGAGCTCATCCTCCACTCAGACCTATCTTGGCAGTGCCTGGACTCTTATCTGTATTTGTATATCATTGTTCTCTGACCCTTGTTCGTTCTTCAGTAGCTTATTTGACAGCTCCTTACCCCTCCACCACATTGCTTATTCCTCCCTATAGTTACTTCATGTCCTTGTTTCATTTCCATTCTCCATACCTTACTCTGACTGTACTTAAGGACATCTCCTGTATGCTATTCCTTAGCACTAATATTGACTAAGACAGTCCTCTCATCCTCACCCAACTTTCTTACATCTCCTGTCAGAACTCTGCCCTGAAATATGAGGACTCGGACCTGCTTAAGGGTGCAACACATAAGTTCTGCACTGACATCCTCACTATGTTCCCCTCTGCTCCAACACCTCTGTCCCAGACATCATGTCCACCTCTGTCACCCAATCCCTTAACTCTGCCCATTGACCTCCAAACTCCAGTCAGACAAAGACCATACCAACACAAGCATGTCCACCCACCTAGCCACAACCTTGACCTACCATGGTCCCAGATGGATCCTTGACAGTGGTGCAACCAACCATATATGTACAGAGCAATCTGCCTTCACCATATTTACACCTGCAAATGAATCAATCAAGGGAATAGTCAAAGATGGACCCAAACTACATGTTCTTGGAGTCAGAATGGTGCTTCTTGAAGTCACCATCAAAGGCCACAACAACTGCATCATCAAACTATTGGATGTAAGCTACTGTCCAAACACCTGCAACAACCTCATTTTAGAGAGCCAAATCAACCACAGGGGATGCAAAATCACCAAACATGGTGGCCATGTCACTATAAAAAGGCCCAACAGCAAGACATTACTTGAGGGCTGACTACATGGAAATCTCTACAAGATCCATGGCTCCATTATCCCCCCCACACTCACTGCTCCAAGTCAGGGGGTGCCCCAGCACACTCCCCCCATTCCTCAGATTGAGGGGGTGATACCTAATTTCAATCCAAACAACTTCACTCAACCATCTTTACAGGATTCCACTCTGCTCATCATTCCTGACAACCTCAACTCTATCAATGCAGTTCAACCTGCTCAACCATGTTCAGCCTCCATGCTGAACACCATCCAACCACCACTTTGCTGATTGGAATGCATCATGTAGCCACTGTGGAAGAAAGAGGCTGCTGAGAATCAAGCCACAAAGGAAACTGAAGTGCATGCTGAATGGAAAGCCCAGAAATAGCACATGGCCAACATATCCACCATGCCAACTGAGCAACCAATTGCACAAGTTGCTTACACTGCAGTCTACAGCAGGGACACACCACAGAACTTCCAACAAACCACATCCAGTTTCAACTCAGACAAATGGCAGAAGACAATGCATGAAGAATTCAGCACACTATAAAAGCACACCACCTAGGAACTTATTGACCAACCCCATGACTGCAAAGCCATAGGCTGTCAACAGACATATGCAACAAAATATGACTCCAATGGCAAGAAATACCACTGCTATCACACTTGTGTGGGAAGCCTGTCCCCACAACCAAAGCCATCATATTGGAAACCAATTTCACTTCATATGCAAATGTATCAAAGACAGAACTTTCAGGATCATGCACATACTGGTGGACAATATACTTGCTGATGGACTCATGAAGCCACTCATGCATGGACCACATGAAACCATGCTTGCCCATTCCTCACTAGCACTGGTCTGAGGGGGTCTGTTGGAGATCATCCCATTAGCTAGTACATACTTGGATAATTCTCATACTTACATTAGATTACTATATCTAGACAGCAGCATCCATTAGCATGTGCTCTGCTTGCCACACTCTCTCCAGTCTCATACAACATCAGCTGGAGGTAAGCACCTACTGTACACTATATATAACTACCTACTCACATACCACAGTCCTCACAGACTTGTGTTACAGGTAAATAGCAATACAGTCTTGTATAACATCAACTGGAGTCCTCATGGACTTGTGTTACAGAATGACCATTCTCCAACAAAAAGATGCCCACTCAACAGGCAACATGTGAAAGCATGTGAACAAGTGCTGGGGTGTTAGACTGCAGGATACTTGTAGTCACTAAGTATCCTAAGGTAACTAAGGGCCAAAATTGATTCACAAACCAACAACAATTCTATAGAGTACTCTTGTTTGTCCTGTGGCTTGGTCTTTAGCATCATGGGCTGCCAGGGCATTTGAGACCAAAAATTCAAGAATCTTCTTTCTCTATAACCATGCCAGTCCCTATCCTATGCCCCAACCATTACCCTTCCCCTCACTAGAGCAGAGAGCATGTCCATGCTCAGTTTCTTGATGTTCTTGATCACCTTGATGTACTACTTTCCTGGCTCGTGAGTCAACAAGAGACTGGCCAATCATCACAATGGACAGAAAGCAAAACCACCTCCTTGATGGAGTTCCTCCACAAGCATTGCACAGAACAGGGTAAAGGGAACTTCAAGAAATCTACCTTCAATGCAGCTGCAGAACACATCAGGAAATGCAATCTGTCTTGTAGACTAAAGGATGGGAACAGTATGAAGAATAAGTTCATCAATGTATGTGTGCCTACCATTCACCAATAAGAGCTGATTGGTGATTGTTCCTCCAGATGAAGAATATCTATATGACAATCAAGGCCTGGAGAGATTGTTTTGACATCCATTATGATGATGTTAACAGGGCTGCTATATGTGATCAGCAATCTGCAAGTGTATTTGATTCTTGGATTGCTCAAAAGGTATGTCTCTCCTTCCAATATTCAAAGTGATCCATTTTGCTAACTCATATTGGGAAAATGAGAAGATGAAAGTGTTCCACAACAAGGGGTGGGGACACTACAGCCTGATAAACAACATCTTCCTAGATAGAGGTGCAGTGAGAGATGGAAGTTATTGTGGCATGTCCAGCACTTTTAGTTCTTTATCTATGTCCTAATCCATCATCTCTGCAAGCTTGGCCTCATCCACAGCCCTTCTGAATCTCCCTGGCCCTTTTGGCAGCAGTGGGTTAGCTCTCCCCCCCTCTACACACACATCATTGATTTCATCCATTTCAACCCAGTTGAGAGGCACAAAGTGCTCTCATCATACAATGATATCTGCTAATGGTCCTGGAGAACATGGCTCTCCTTCCCAATCCCTTCTGTCTGCTACTCCACCATCCATCTTATCTCCCCTCCTGAATCAAAGTACTGGCAAGCATAGCAGGACATCAGGATCATGCATGCTGGACCAAGAGCAAGACTGGACACAGCTTATTTTGGTCAACAATGTGAACAATGCTGTCCAGTCTCTATGTGATACACTCTTGGGCACCCTTTGTGATGAGCATCTTGTCATGGTGGACACAATGCAGCTGTTATATTCAATCCCAGAGTTTGCTGAAGATAAGGTAAAGATTATCACCCTTGCATAGTACTTTGCAAAGAATGTTATGTCTGCTTCTATTTTTCTTTCAGTTGCTGAGTGTCATTGTGTGATGGCCACCAGAACTTTCTATGAACAATGTTGTGTGTCTGCTACTGGTTCCTTGTTGACTTCTAACACCAGTGGCATAGACTAAATTATACCTACACACATGTGTATCTGGCATACTGTACATATTCTTTGTCATCTGTATGTACACTGAAATACTACATCATGTCATCACTGCTTGATCTGTTTGACTTGTCATTGCACTGTCTGAGTAACTGTTGGTAGTCAGCCCACATTGCTTCAGCAATCTCATTGCACATCCTTCAGGTTTGATCACCTCTACCTCTATCTGTTATGATAATCTGTCTTCATCCTCACTTGTTTCTTCTGACATTCCAACACATCCATTCTGTCCCCTTTCCACATTGTAGCTTCTTCTTATTTTTTCTTGTACTTTATCCCAATGACATCTCTGTCACTCCTCTTTTTTGATTGATCTCAGATATGGACTAACCTCCTACAATGTTTCTGTTACAACATTGCATGTTCCTTCCTTCCCATGACTAAGCCCTTGTCTTACAGGTTCAATTCCTGTGTTCTTGCTTAGATCATCACTTATTTCAGCCAGGTCTGTGCAGTGATGATGCATCTATTTATTCATTGTTACTCTCTGTTTATTCTTGCTTTTTCTTCTATCTCAATAGTACTATAAGAACTAGCTTAGCAATCTCATGTACTCCTTAGCTAGTTCTTCACTATTATAGCACACTACTTTGCTCCACATTGAGTGTCTTTTGAGTCTACCTTCTTGTGGGATGTTGTATCTCTTCATGAGTACCTCCCTACATCAAGGAAAGTGTTGCTGGAGTACAGCAAGTGCCTACCCACATTACACTATCTTGAATATCCTCAGCATTTTCATATGATCATCATCTACACATTGATTATTGTCATGACCTTCATCATTACTGTCCATATCTGAGTCATCAGAAAGCTCATCATTATTAACAGATGGCAGGTCTTGGGTAAGGATGAAATTATGAATGGTGCACAATGCTGCTGGAATTTATGCTTGTACTTCAAGGAAAAATTCAGGTGGAAATAATAGTATATGAATGTGCTGCTTGAGAACTCCAAAGATCTGTTCAATCATATTGTGGGCCAATGTGTGCTGCAAGTTGAAGAGTTCCTCTTTATTTCATGGCCTGTATACAAATGTTACATGATGATCTATTACAAAGTATATTGATTTTACTGTAAAGCAGTGCACCTTCATTCTGCAAGGTGATACTCCACACTATAATATGGAACAAGGAGCCAAGGACTAAGAGGAAAACCTGCATCTGCAAGCAAGTATTTATCTGGTAGTACTATCAAATCTGTTGCAATAGCATTTGCATAAACACATGCATCTGACACTGAGCCCTTCTAGCCAGTAAGCATGTATGTGAATTTGAAATCAAAGTCACAAATGAAAAGGGCATTCTGTGATAAGAAACCTTTGTGGTTGTAGTATGCAGAGTGAAGACAAGCAGGGGGCACTGCAGAAATATGACTTCTATCAATTGCTCTGATTGTATCATGAAAGTAAGGGTAGAACTTGGAGTTGTGTAGTATCTTTAATGGAATTGGATACCCAGATAAAGGTTGGATGTATATCATGTAGAAAGGAAGGGCAGAAAGAATGTTGAGAATTTTGCAGAAATATCTGCAGAATAGGTGATTAGGAGTGAATCAAGGGATGGATAGTACTCATCAAGAGATTGTACTACTGGAATGTTGGAAGCTGCTAAGACCAGATCCTCTGGTCCAAGTTCAACCAGAGTTTGGAGGTTGATAAGTGGAGTTAAGGGATTGGGTGACAGAGGTGGATGCAATGTCCAGAGCAGAGGTGTCAGAGTGGAGGGAGACATAGTGAGGATGTCAACATAGGACTTATGTGTTGCACCGTTAAGCAAGTCCATGTCCCTGTATTTCACAGCAGAGTTCTGATAGGAGGTGAAAGGGAGTTGAGTGAGGTTAGAAGGATTGTCTTAGTTGATATTAGTGCTAAGGTATAGCATACAGGAGATGTCCTTAAATACAACCAGAGTAAGGTATAGAGATTGGAAAGAGAACAAAAACATGAAGTAAGTAGCTAAGCAGGAGGGTCAGAAATGTCAAGTAAGCTACCAAATGATAATCAAGGGTCAGAGTACAACAATATACAAAAGCAGATAAGGGTCTGAGCACTGCCAAGATAGGTCTAAGTGGAGGATGAGCTCCAGAACAGAGCTCTGAGAGGTGATGTGGATGTTGGGCTGAGAGTGCAGAGATGGCTGGAGATGGCTGGAGGAGGCATAACAGAGGTTGGAGTACATGGATGTGACAGAAGCACTCTCTGATGTGATGGACAGTAAGGCCAGTGACACATGTATAGAGAAAAATGGTGACTTGTTCTTTGAGCATGACCCTGTGTAAATCACCATGCACAGCTTGATGAAGCTCAGTAAGGAGCCAGAGGAAAACCTTCTTCTTGACTCCAAGTTCACATTGAATACAATCAGGATGTCTGGCTATCAGTTCAAGTACCCACTGATGGCCAGATAGGATGGAGGTGTGATAGGCAGTGGAATGCTTCCTAGCTGGCACTAAGTTGACAGAGACTTTGTGTTATGATTGTCCATCTTCTGGCTCATCTTTTCCTTGTTGTCTTCCACTGTGAACATTCCTTTCTGATCTCCTATACTGATTTCTTCCATTTCCTAGCAATCTTTTACCAAGATGATGTGCTGGTATATTCCTTTGATTGATTATCTCCTGGACACCTTCCTCCTACAATGTTTCTCTTGTAATGTTGCATCATCTTGGTCTGTGCAGTGGCAGGTCTCTATTTCCTCTTGTTTATCTATGCTTCCATCTCTGCTTGAATTGTACAATAAGAACTAGCTAGACCACATCATGTATCCTCTAGCTAGTTCTACATTATTATAATGCACTACTTTGCTCTCCCTCATGTAAAGTCCACTCCAATCTCCTTGCAGGATGTTGTGTCTCTTTGTGAGTACATCCCTGTATCAAGAAGGTATTATTCAAGCATAAGAAGTGCCCTTAATGTTATAAAAGAACTAGCTTGTCCCTTTGACTCTTTCCTTGTGAAGTAAGTTACCATAGCTGACCAACCAAATCCCAGAAGATGGATTACTGGATCTTCCTCCAATCCTAGCCCATTTTCTTGCTCCTCTTATGCCCAGAGGGCCTTAAAATTGCACCTTGCCCACCAGGAGATCTCTCCTTCACCAGATCCTGCCCAAGAGGAAGAATCCTCAGACAAAGAACTGCTCTTTCCCATTTCCCAGAATTACCAGACCATTGTCTACTTTGATCCAACAAGACCACCTTCTCCCATTCCAGTTGACCCACCCACTCACCCTTCCTCCCCAGTTACCATGTCAACCACCCCCAAGCCTATTGAGTTGAAGTCCACCCTCCCCTCCAACTTCTCTGGGAATTCCCAACAGGCAACATGGTGGATCAGCACCATGAAAGGACACTTTGAGGCCAACCCCACCATCTTCACTTTTGATGCCCCTAGGATCTACACCCTCCTGAATAAAATGGGTGGAGGATGAGGCATCCACTTTGCAGAAAAGTGGTATACTATAATGTAGGACCCCACAATCAATGCCAAGAACAAAATCTTCAACAGAGTAGTTGAAGATTTCAAGTCCATTTTTGTCTCATATGATGTCAAGGAAGATGCCAAACAAGCCCTTGATATCCTCTACCAGAATATTGAAAGAAATTCCAAGGACAAGCATATCATAAATGATTATAAACTCCAGAAATACATCCAAGCCTTCTCCAATGCAGTACTTTGAGCCCAACTCTCTAATGCCTCCACTATCTGCCAGAAATTTGCTTAGGAATTATTTCCTCTCCTTCACCAGTTAATCTTCTCTCAAAAGACTCTTCCAATGACCTATGAAGGATGGGTTGATGACACAAAGAAGTTCCAGGAACATCTTGAGATGAGTAACAACTTCTTGAAAGGAGATGGACATCTCCCATCCTCCTCCTCCTCCTCTCCTTGTACCAGGGACCCCAATGCCATAGACATCAATGCCCTTCAACTCTCACCTGTGAAAAAAGCATGCTGCCTATGTGACCACTTTTGTTTTATCTGTAAGAAACAAGGATGTTTGACTCATAACCATGGAAACTACCTGAACCACAACAACTCCAGATGCTCCCCTACTTGCCCTGCCCCTACCCCAAG
This sequence comes from Brasilioporus rufonigricans, assembly GCA_038089195.1. Taxonomy (NCBI): domain Eukaryota; kingdom Fungi; phylum Basidiomycota; class Agaricomycetes; order Boletales; family Boletaceae; genus Brasilioporus; species Brasilioporus rufonigricans. The sequence continues at coordinate 5,050 of JBBPKJ010000951.1, read as the reverse complement.
AATTCAAGCAGTGGAGACTACTCAACCATCTGAGCTAGCATAATATGTGTGCAGTTTGAAAGCCAAGGGGAGAGATCCCCAACAGATCATGCAGGTTCTCCAGGCCTGCCTCAATGAAGGTGTTGAAGAAAACAAAGAAGTCCAGTTGACTACTATGGTAGAAGATAAGGATTTTTGAGATGGAAGGATGCCTTGATGTCTCCCCTTTCCTATTCCCTAGCTCCTGTATTACTAGCACAACCCTCAGAAAGAACAATACAGGTTCATTTATCCCTTTCTTATGGAGCAAAAACCATCAACACTTCAGCCCTTATTGACTGTGGGGCTACTGGAAATTTCATTGATCAAACCCTTGTCCACCAACTATCTTTGCCAACCCAACTCCTTCACAAACCAGTCAAGGCTTATAATGTAGATGGAATGGAAAACCAACTAGGATCAATTAAAACAAAGACCTCTGCCCTTCTTTCCTTCCCTGACCACAAAGAAATCCTTGACCTCATGCTAGTTTGTTGTGGGAGATTCCAGATAATCTTAGAAATGCCCTGGCTCCATTCTTGAAACCCTAAAATCAATTGGGTGACCAGGACCTTGTCTCTTCCCAACCCCTCTTGCCCTATTCAAAAAACCTTTGACACTGTTCCCACCAGATACTTGGTGCAATGGCTGGGAGCTGACCCTGATAAGAAGACCTCCTCTCAACTAAGAAAGAGAGAGGCTTGGCTAAAAGGGGAATTCATCTGTAAAACCACCCTTTCCATTGAGATTGCAAGCCAGACTAAGATAGATCAAAAACCTCTCCCTGAAGTCTTTTCTTCCTTTTCCAATGTCTTTGCTGAAAAGACCCACAACCTCCTATCCAAACCCTGTCCCTTTGACCATGCTATTGAGCTGAAAAACTCATTCTCTCCTCAAGTCACTAAGACCTACCCACTCAACCCCCAAGAGCAAGAAGCCTGTAAGGCATTCATTGAAGAACACATAAGGACAGGCCATATTGTTTCCTCCAAATCTCCTCAAGCATCCTCCTTCTTCTTTGTCCTCAAGAAGGATGGCTCCCTCTGTTCCTGTCAGAATTATTGATACCTAAATGAACATACTGTTAAAAATGCCTACTCTCTTCCCCTCATCTCTGACCTTGTTGATAAACTGAAAGACTCAATCATTTTCACTAAATTCAATGTTTGCTAGAGATATAACAAGATTCATATTTGCCTAGAAGACACCTGGAAGGCTGCCTTCATTACACCTCTCAGGTTATTTGAACCCACCATTATGTTCTTTGGCCTTTGCAACTCTCCAGCAACATTTCAAGCATTCATGAACCACTCCTTTCATGATCTTATAGCCAAAGGGTGGTTGGTGATCTATATAAATGACATCCTCATCCATTCTTCTGACCTTTCCACCCATCATAACTGCACCAAGAGTGTCTTCATGATCTCCATCTCTCCTTGAAGCTATCCAAGTGTACCTTTGACATTCCAGAAGTAGAATACTTAGGGATGATTGTTGGCAGTGGCAACACCAAGATGAACCCAATCAAACTCTCAGCTATCACCAAGTGGAACCCCCCCTCCATTGTAAAAGGGGTTCATTCTTTCATAGGATTCTGTAATTTTTATCACAAGTTCATCCCTGACTTCTCTCTCATTGCTGCTCTTTTCCACCTCCTCACCCAAGCTAAACAGCCTTGGATATGGGGACCTGATCAGGAGTCTGCTTTCTGCTCTCTCCAGAAGATTTTCACTGCTGAACTTGTTCTCCTCCTTCCCAATGTCTCTAAACCATTCACCCTGATGTCTGATGCCTCACTCACAGCAGTTGGTGCTGTATTGATGCAGCCAGACACCAATGGTGACCTCCACCCCTGTGCATACTTCTCTAAGACACTGGGTTCCACCAAGCATAACTATGATATCTATGGCCATGAGCTCCTTGCAACCATCCTTGCCCTGGATGAATGGCACCACTACCTCTGTAAAACAAACCACCCCATCATAGTCATTACTGACCATAAAAATCTCACCTACATGTGAGCTTCACAGAAATTTTCACAACACTAGGCAAGATGGAGTATATTCCTTCAAGATTCAATATTGTTTGGAATGTCATCCCAGCCTCCAGGATGGCCCCTGCCAATGCTTTATCCCAAAAAGACATTGTAGACACCTCCCTTGATAACTCTGAATCTTCCATCCTCCCTGAATGCATTGTCATCCACACCCTTGACCTTTCCCTTCAGTCCAAGTTACACTGTTCCTCCTCCACTGATCCTCTTGTCCACAATGCCCTTGAGGCAATCTCCTTGTCCACTCCCCTGTTTTGTAACTCCTCCCCATCTGACTGGTTGTATAATGGTCAGAACCTGTACTTTAAACATCACCTGTACATCCCTAAGCATGCCTGCCATGATCTTGTCTCCTCCCTTTATTCCTCTCCTGCTGGGGGCCATGAAAGTGTTTTCCAGATGCAACAATGACTTCAACAGGACTACTGGTGGCCTGGCATGGGCACCTATATACATTGATACATCCTTGGATGTGCTACCTGCCAAGCTAACAAGGTGAACACTCACCCCACTATCCCTTTCCTATCACCTCTCCCATCCTCTGCTATCCACCCTTTCCAGCAGATCTCCATGGACTTGATCTCAGGCCTTCCCCCAGTATGGGGCCTTGATTCTGTGCTGGTCATGGTCAACCATGGCCTTACAAAGGGAGTAATTTTCCTCCCCTGTTCAAAATCCATCAATGCTGCAGGTATAGCAAACCTCTTTTTCAAATCTATATTCCCTTGCTTTTGGTTACATGATGTTTGCATCTCTGACAGAGGCCCCCAATTTGCCTCTGCCTTTGCCAGAGAACTCACCTACATCCTCTTCTATGATATGAAACTCTCCTCCACCTATCACCCCCAGACTGATGGAGAAACAGAACATGTTAACCAGGAACTAGAGACCTACCTTCACATCTTCTGTCAAGGAAGACCCCACCAATGGGTGCACCTCCTCCCTATGGCTGAATTCTCCCACAACTCTGCTACCCACTCCTCAACCCACCAATCACCATTTCAGCTCATGATGGGTTATCAACCCTGCTCCTATCCACCTTTAGGGAAGACCTTCCTTCCAACCCTAGAAACCCATCTTTCCACTATCACCAAGGCATGAGATGAAGCCCTTGCTGCACATCAGAAGACCCAACAACTGATGAAGGAACACATCTCCTCCACCTTTTGTCATTGGAAAGTAGGCAATAAGGTTTGACTCAAAGCTACTAATCTCCACTTCCCCTATCCATCCAAGAAGTTATCTCCAAAAAGAGTAGGACCACTTGAAATCACCCAAGTTCTCTCTGACCTCCCATTCTGCCTCAAACTCCCCTCCTCCTGGAAAGACCACAATATCTTCCATGCATCCAAGCTCTCCTCCTACTGCACCACCCCAGAACATGGACCAAACTTCCCCTCTCCACCCACAGATATAGTCAATGACAAAGAACAGTATGAAGTAGAGGCCATCCTTACCCATCATGGAATAGAAAGACAATGGAAATACCTCATCAAATGGCAAGGTTATGCCCCATCAGAGAACACATGGAAACCAGAATCAAACCTTACCAATGTCCAGGAACTATTAGATGAGTACAAACAGTCCAGGAACATCTAATGGATCAATTTCCCACTCCCCTCTAGATTGGATTCACTTTCATTTGTGCCACCCTCCTTTTCATTGCCTCTGCCCTCCTAGCCACACATCACCACTCCCCCTACCATCACCACCTTATCACTTGACATGTCTCAATCCCTCTCCATTGCTGCCCTTCACCAAGTCCAACCAAACTGCCTCCCTTGCCTACCACAAAGAGCTCTTTTCACTGCTATCCTAGATGATGCTCCCACTATATATGCTTTGGAACAAATTTTTGCATATTCTTGTAATGTTCCTGTTCTTACTCAGGTTCTCTGACACTGGGACTGTCTGCCACCCCTACCACTGTGTTGGACCTTTTACATGAGTTGAACTTTGAACAGTATACCTCACAGCTACCTCCCACCTTATTATTCCATTTGTTCTCCCCTATCTTCCTCTCTTTGACCCCTAGAGAATGAGCTCACTTCCTTGGATGAGAGCTTCTTCCAACCAGGGTCCAATCCCCATGCTTACTCTCTCCATCCCTGTTGCCTACCATATCTGAGTCTACCCCATCCCTTGCTGATCACCTCCAAACCCCCCCTCTTGATAAGGAAGACCAGACCACTCTCATCCCCCTTGATATACCTTCTGAGGATGACCTGCTTTTTCAGGAGATCTATTGGCATACCCAGCATGGACTCATTCTATCCTCTCTGTTTCCTACTCTCCCTCCTACCCACTTCTCCCCAGCTTCTCCTGAGCAACCTCAAGGAGACTGTTTTCAATGCAAATGATCTGGACATTGGAAGAGGGACTGCATGGCCTATTCTTGCCCCTACTGCCCTGCCCCTGGGCACCTCCCCTTCTTCTGTATCTGCAAACAATGTGAGGCTTGCCTTTGCTGGGGCCATGGAGATCATTACTACCCCCACAGATGATGTGAAATCTGCAACAGCCTTGGGCACCTCACTGATAATTGCCATAGCAGGAATGATAATGATGATGATATTCTCTCCAATGGTGATGCAGATGGATCTAACAGAATTTAGACAACTCAAACCAGGATTTCAAGTCTATGAAGAGAGTAATGTTACAATTATCCATCTTCTGGCTCATCTTTTCCTTGTTGTCTTCCACTATGAACATTCCTTTCTGATCTCCTATACTGATTTCTTCCATTTTCTAGCAATCTTTTACCCAGACAATGTGCTGGTATATTCCTTTGATTGATTATCTCTTGGACACCCTCCTACAACATTTCTCTCATAACATTGCATATTCCAATCTCCTCATTGTTACTAAGCATTTACTTTGCTGGTTTAAGTCCAGTCTTCTCATTTAGTCAACTGTTCTTACTTCAGCTTGGTCTGTGTGGTGGTAGGTCCCTGTTTCCTCTTGTTTATCTATGCTTCT
>JBBPKJ010000950.1:0-14641 GCA_038089195.1 Brasilioporus rufonigricans | reverse complement strand
CAACTTCTGGCTAGAAATCAAGCTCTACTTGATCAATATTTTTTGGATCATACCATTCTCAGTCCAATGAATCTCCAAGCTCATGAGATCAATGCTATATCCTGGACTCTGTGGCATCTCAGGAAAAGTCCACTTATCTCAGTGCAGACCCTGTCTCTGATCCAGAGTACAACTATATTCAACCAGAAATCTTGCATACTTTAAATCCATCTGGATTTCCCCTTCATAACCTGAAGTTGAAGAATAGTGCACCCCTAATGCTTTTGCACAACTTGAATCCAGTTCATGGTCTCTACAATGGCACTAGGCTTAGACTCATCAGATCTACCCAAAGGGTCTTGGAGTGTTGTGTGTTAAGTGAAGAAAATGGCCATTATCAAGGCAATGTGGTGATCATTCCTAGGGTGGCTTTGGACTCTGGCATGGAGGACTCACCTGTTCCTTTCATTTCCTGTGCATTTGGCCTATGCCATGACCATCAACAAATCTCAAAGCATGTTGGAGTCAACCTTCAAACTCCCATGTTTTCTCACAGACAATTATATGTTGCTCTATCACATTGTACTCATCCTAGAAACATCAAGATTCTATTTCCTAGCGATGACACACCAAGACCACAAATGTAGTTTGGACTGAGGTATTTATGAACTTGGAGATTTGATTTGTATAATATATTTAATAGACTTGATTATTTGTTCTGTCAGCCTTGACATGAATATGGAGTGTAACTAATGTATATATTAGCCTGAATGATCAACCTAATCAACCATGACTATTGATTGACAACCTGCATTAATGTGACCAACAGATACCAACATTCAATAGTCTAACTAACTAATTTCATTATCATTGTATGACAACTTTAATAAAATACTGTCTACAAAACTCAGATTGTTTGTGCCAAAGGCACAAACCAGTGGGTGAAAACACCTAGTCATGCATGATAGTAGCTGATGTGGGGATGTCAAGCATATCACCTTCTTAGATAAGCAACTATCATATGATGTGCACATTATTCTGTGTAAGTGCAAGTATAAAATGGCATGCATCATCTAGCACTAGATTATGCAATGCAAAGCAATCCTTAAATGATGATGCTAGTTAATAACAACCATGGCAAACTCTGGTTCTCCTGCCTGTCTCACATACTCTGTTCTTATGCTCTTCTTGATCCTAATTCAAATCACTTCACTTTGTTGTCACCCATATTATTATTCCTCTCCCTTTCCTATCTTCCATTTCTGCTCTAACTTTATCTGTATCCAATTTTTAGTTCTATTAAAATGAGCATCATATTTGATGTACATTAAGTAGTTTTATGTTTTCTATGATGCACTACTTACTCTCCCTCGAGTGAACCTTAAGATGATACCATTACATCATTAACATCCATCCTTTGCTAGAGGTTGTGTCTCTTCATGAGTACCTCCCAGTTCAGGACCAACAAAGAAAATATCATCACACTGTGAGATAGTGCTCCAACATTACAAAACAAGACATCTACACCATCTGATTCATAAAAGAGTGACATTCACATGATCTAATGACAAATTTCACACATATCCACTACTATAATCATTGATATTCCTCCTGTTTCTTTGCATACCACATAAACAGATCCAAGAGATTGCTGTGACCAACTGTCCTTGGCACATCCATCAGCCATGTTGCAAATGCAGCCACAGTCCTGCCTAATGTAACTCCAAAGTGTGCCTCTGCCTGCCTTCTTAATCCAGGTTCATGGTAGATGCCAAATGCAATGGGAGCAATAATGTCTGCATACTCACACTCCACATTGGCACCTCCTTTGCTTGTCTTGGTGAATGTGGGATGAAGAATGTCATCAATCTGTGGTACATGACATATGAAGCAGATCTTTTTGTGATGCTTGAGATTGTATCTCAGCTTGCCTCTCCAGTCCTTGTAGGCATTCCATGTTACTTGCATCCTATCTCCAAAACATGGGCAGCTAGACAGTGTATGCTGATCTTTGGCTTCCTTCATACCATGAACAAGGCAGAGACAACAAATGTGTTGATGGGCACGCAATGCCCGTTGTATACACTCTATTTCTCCCAGCTTTTCACCTTCATGGATGGCCTTGAGTGTCCTGGCTTGCTCTACAGCCTCCAAGAATGTGTGGGGAACTTTTGGACGGGCAGCATTGTTGTTCATCAAGGAGGTGCCACCAGCATGATGTCTATTTTTTTGATGGGGTATGGTTGCCATCTGAATATCTTGGGGGTGATGGTTTTGATCCCTTTCACACACCAAACAGTGTTGATTAACATCATCCTCCAGACAGCATACTCCTGACCCATCCACGTATGAGGTGATGCCATAACGTAGACATCGCTTGAGACCATAAAGATGGAGATGGTCCATGATAGCCTGCTCATTGTCTTTCTCTAGTGGATCCTCCTTTTTGCTTTCCTTCCATGCTTTCATCGGCACCAGTGTATAACAGAGGGCAGCAGTGCCATCACGACCAGCACGTCCTTGGGCTTGAACATACTCCAGCATGTCAAAGGGCTTGTCCACATGTAGGACAAGACGTACATGTGGATAATCATTCCCAGTGCTAAATGCAGAGGTGGCAATCATCACCTTGCTTCCTTGACCTTCTCTCCATGCATTATATTCCTGCTCTCGCTCCTCCTCATTCATTGTCTCTTTGTGAGCAACATAGTGATGCCAGCCAAATGCCCTAGCAAGTGTCATGCACAGTGCAATAGAGGGCACAAAGACAAGACCACGGTCATGTTCCTTCCATAATTGTTCTTGTTCTTGTACAATCCTCATTGCACGATCTTTCAGGTCTGATTCATCCTTGGTCTTCTCTAGCACATATCTTAGCTCTGGACGGTTGGTATGGCATCTGATGACCTTGGTGTCCAATGTTAGAAGATAAGCAATGGAGGTCTGATCCATGAAGGAGGGTGGAATGGTTGCACTGAGAAGAACAACTGGCACTGGCTCTGAGCGGATGTTGTAAACATACTTCAGCAGTCTACGATAACCCTTGGCTATGAGTGGAATATGTGCTTCATCCACAACAATCCGTGCCAAAGGCTTTCTATGGACAAGATTTGTCAAGGCAGAGCGCCAACCTGCTGTTTGAGATTTGTCTACAGAGACAATGACTAGGTTGTCTCTCATGTTTAACTCCATGCCTGCCTTGTAAATCTGATATGGGACCTTCATCACTGATAGTCGGTGTTCATAATCCATGATAAGAGAGTTGAGAGGGACAATAAGGACAGTGGTCATGTTCACCTCCATAATGCTGGGAATGATGGCAAGCATGGACTTTCCACCACCTGTGGGAAGAATGGCAACAACATCCTTTTGACGGCAGAGGATTGCATCCATGGCCTTTTGCTGTTCTTTGGATCGCCATGTGACTGTTGGACTTTCTAGCAGCATGCACATCCTGTCAAGTGCCAGTCCTGACATAGAAAGCTCTATATTGTTGTCTGCCACTGGTATGCTAGGGTCAGTTGGCATGGTGACTGGCATGATCTTGCGCTTGCTTGTGCCAACATCCCTATTATTATATGCTGCTGGTTCATTGTAACATGATCTCATAAAGACTGGAAAGCAAAGCAAGCTTACATGACATGTCTGACAAGGCAACCTCATGTCTACTTGTTTCACTGCTTTCACCATGGACTGTGTATGATGTGCATACACAAGAGATCATCACCATGCCATAAAGAATAACTAGAAAAAAGAGCCCACCCTCATCTGCATACAATGTCTTGTTCAAGGCCATGGATGCCAAGACTGCCCTTTGTATCTGTGGATCATCCACCTCTTCATCTTCAAGTTCTTTGTCCACCATATGAAAGGAAAGTGGCAACCTCATGTCTTCTATCTCAGATTGCCTTTGTTTGCCTTTTGGATCAGACCATACTTCTGATGGCTTCACTGTTTTCTTAGAGAGGTCATTGATGGCATCCAGGATGTTGGCAAGCAATGGTTGTAGTTGTTGTGTCACTTTGTCTGCTACATGATCCACAAGCATGGCTGGGAAATGTGGCTGCTCTGATGTGGATGGTTGTGACCCATGAGCATTAGATTTGAAGTTGTCTGAGCGTGCTTGCTGATAGGTGAGGCAATGTCCTCCAGGAGTTACTCCACAGTGTTCTTGCCAAGAGGTGCTGGCCTGCAGAAATAATGGCAGTATATCCTCTGCAGCACCTGCTAGGCTTTGTGTGCTAATTCCATAAAGACGATTCTCTGTGGCCCGTGTATGTCCTGCCTGTAATGCTTCAATGTCCTCTGATTCATCATATTCCACTATGTTGTCCATTGCACACTTAAGCTTGCGCTTCCAGGCTGTCTGGATATGACACCATGCATTGACTGTCATGCCAAACTGTATTCGTGGCAAGCTATACTTGGACATGACCAAGGACAAGTCCTCTGTAGTAAACTTGCTGTCAAAGTTGACAAACAACAGGTCACGATAAAGCTGAAGGACCTCTTTGTTGCCTTCAAAGCACAATCTTGCAGCAACTTGTGCCAGTGGACGGGCAAGAATCAAGTCTTGAATTAGAATGTCACTGGTAACAGCATCTAGTCCATGTGGGAGGAGCTTCTCTTGTCCTGTGAGTGCAGTTGTCTTGCTGTATTGACAGAGTATGGTGAGATGTTTTCCAAGGACAACCAGGCTACGTGTTGGCCGCGTTTGTGTATTGCAATTGGTGAGTGCTGTCAGCTCTGTTCCCCTGCTTGGAGCACCACTCAGCATTTCCACGCGCAACAAGAGTAGCCGCTGTAGCTCTGCATAGTCCTGCAGCCATCCTCGAAGAGCAGCATGATTCCAGGTTAGATTGTTCTCTGAGTCTTGTATCAAGAAACCTGAAAACCTTCCATGGCCTTCTACCACAGCACGTATCAAACATGTGCGGTCCTTGAAGCATTCATTCCGCTTGTCAACAAGGAAGGAGTATCCAACATCTTTGTTGGTAAGGTCATCCCTTAGTTCTCCATAGTCAACTTGCATGGGCAGTCCTCGTAGCACCTTGTTTTCCCAAACATTCACCAAGCTTTCCTCTATGTCATGAAACATAGAGCGAATATCAGCAAAGGCAATGGGATTTCCCTTGTAGGTGAGGGTTGACCATGTTGTTGTATCTGTCCACCAAATGCGTGGCAGTCCCATGGTGTCATAGGCAATGGCACTTGCCCTATGTTGCAGTGAGTGCAGGCGGTCAAAGGAGGAGTACATATGGTCTGTAAACCATGGTTGGAGATTATCACAGGCATGTGCTTGCTCCATGCCAGTGGTAGGATTGGAGTTATCTGAGCATCGTCGGATCTCTGTCAAGAAGGTGAGACGCATGCAATACAATAGCTTGGCAATAATGGGAGTGACATCCTTTGGCTCTTTGAAGGAGCCATCCTGGTTGATGGTCAACATGGCAAGCATTGCCTCTGTGGGATCTCCAATGAACTGGAATTTGGTCTTTGGCCATGAGGTGGTCCATATCTTGAGCAAGACAGCATGGATATGATCCATAAGTGTTGATTGAGGCATGGCAACCAGACCACCATCTTCCTCATACAATAAGATGAGCTCTAGAGTTGGAGTCATCTCTCCTGCATGGATAGGCTCTGTGTCCCAGGTTCTCATGCGCAAGAGCATAAAGATGAGGGATACAACAGGTTGGATATATTGCTTCATTGTGGCCTCCAACATGTGCTTATGAAATGGCATGTTGGAGATACCCCTGTGGCATCACATGAGTTTACATGAGATTATGCTTATACAATGAACTCCCAACCAAGAAAAAGGCTTACTTTTTTGTGGGATCTGGAGAAACTAGTCGCTTGAGCACCTGCTCATCTGTGCCTTCTATGAGGTCAATGGCCTGTTCAAAGTAGTGTTCAATTGCCTTCTTCAAGTATGGCAGATCTCTCTGTTCATCCTTATTCTTGGGTGCATGGGCAACTAATGTACGAAGCTCTTCCATGGACAGTTGTGACTTTGACACAATTTCATGCCAGCCAGTGGTATATAGCCAAGGACTGATGAGGCGAGGATCTCTGGGAACTTGCACAATTTGGAGTTGCTCTTCAAGGTCTGCCATAAGTTTGTCTATCACAACCTTGCCTTGGTTTTCTGATGAGTTCATCTTCACTGGCATCTCTACTATGACCTCCCATAGGGTGCGATAACTTCCTGCTCCTTCTGTCTTCATCCTTTGTGCCTTGCAGGCACACCATTTATGGGGATATGGATCATCTGCATGCATGGCTTTATGGTGTGCCCTCATTTTTCTCTCCTTGGTATAGACAGCTGAACAAAGATGACATGCCAATGCATCAGTGACATGCAGACCATGAACAATAGATCTAGGTCCTGTGATGTCTGTGGGCAGCACTGCCATCAATTGTAGTTCTGTCTGTACTTGCTCCATCAAGTTCTGTTTGAATGCAGAGAGAAGCTCTGGATGCTTGTTGGCCAGGTGTGAGTGTGCTTCCTTGCTTGACACAGCCTCCTTGCATAGTTGGCAAATCAGCATATGAAACTCTGCATTGACAATGAGGTTGAGGCAAGTCAAATATGGATGGATGATGAAATGCTGTGATATGGTGTTTTCCTTGTCATCTTTCTTCTTTTGAGAGGTTGACAACCCACTGCCACTTCCATCAGCTGGCAAGAGAGACAGTGGTGGCATATGGGTCATCAAAGCCTTGTGGTGCACATGGTAAGCATGCAAGATTATATATATCAAGAACAATGAACATGCACCATGATGGATGGTGGCTCTGTTACTATTGCCATTGGTGATGCAGGACCATCCAAATATGAAGAGAGTGATTCCATGTCCTCCTGACTATGTCCTGTCAACCTCTGATATTTAAATTTAAAGTGGAGCATGAGTCAGCGCCAGATCATGCCATATTCCTCATGTACATACAAGCTGTGCTGGTGGGGACTGCATGACCACATCCATGGGAGAGGAGGATTTCATGGCTTGATCTTCCAAGAATGCTGGAGCCTCAGACTATAGACATCCAGGAACAATAAATGTCAAGACAGCTGAAAGTCAAAACAAAAAGCCTACTAGATTCTTTGTTGATTGAATGGTGGTGATTTGCAATGCAGAAGGAATGGCTGGACCTTTGGATTGCTTACATAAGACTTGTTGAGTTGACTATTCATGAGGTTAATGCTATGCTTGCTTACCAGAGTCATTGTTTTCTTCTTCTCTGGTCCAAGCCAAATGGTCTTGGAAGCATTCAGGTGTCTTTGTAGAGTAAGGGCCTGTGTAAAGCCATCCTCCTTTGGACACTTTGGATCTGAGCAATAGCATAAGAACACGCCATCCTTGTTGCGTGTTAAAGTGATCTCTTCTCCATCATAATCTTTGATAGTGATGATCTTGACACACTTCCTCCAATGGACATTGTGAAGGTTCTTGTTCTCAAACTCCATGCCACACTCTGCACAAGCATGGGGCATGATGAATAGTGTGGTGACAAAGGAGAAAGTTTCTATAAAAGGGATGATGGTGGTAGAAGGTCAAGAAGAGATGCTGTGTTGTTTCTCACACTATATATTTTTGTATATGTGTGTGTGTATGTGAATGTTATGGTGTGTTGTCTTGTGTTTGCAAAAGAATGCATGCATGACATGATCTGATGCTAGAAGATGCTCTCTAGATCCATGGAAGATGTAGAAAGAACAGTAATGGATGCTAAGCAATAATGGAATGATACTGGAATGATACTAAGGTTATACCAGAGCAATGCCTGAAAGCAATACCAGGATGATATCTGGAGTGACATCTAGAGTGATACCAGGAACATATCTGAGGACAACACCTAAGGGTGATATTGAAGCAATACCAAGATGATACCAAGGCAATATCTGGACATACTGGAGCAATATCAGAACAATATTTATTATGATAATCCATCTCTATTCACATCTATTCCTTTTGTGCTTATGCCATGATTCCACTTTTGCCTTCATATTTTCCTGTTACTTTTGTTTTCTATCCTAAGGATGTTATGCTCTATCTTTTATCTCTCTAACCAGTTGTTTGAACTCAATCTCCTATAGTATATCTATGAAATTACTGGTTATCATTTTGTGTGACTTTCTGTGAGTGGACTGTGTATTTCATGTATTTCAGCTAGCTGTGCTGGGGTTATAAAAGCCACATGTGGTTTCTTTGGTGTATGTTTACCTTAAAGTCCTATTCCACAGAATTGGTGCTTCAACCACACAAACAAGTTGTCCATTGTAAAACATTTGTTTGCATTGGATAGACAGGTACTTGTTAGTAGGAGTAAGACAGGGGCTTCAGATGTTCAACCCCAAAGGAATTCCATGCATGGATACATCTTACAAGAATGAGGCTGATCATCATGCAAGTACTTCAAGAAAATGATCAACATCTTCTCCTGTGTGCCATTCTATACACAATATGTCCAATTCCCTTCTGGAGAGTTCATTTCATCAAAGATCTCAAAAAAACCTTCCCCTATTTTCAGAATGCTATTGGTGCAATTGATGGTAGCTACATCCATGTTGCACCACCATCTGCTTTGAAAGCAAACTATTGTAATTGCAAAGGCTTTCTCTCACAGAACACCCTTTTTGTCTGTGACTTTGATCTCCAGTTCATGTATGCACTGATAGGTGGAAAGGGTCTGTGACATACTCCTGTGTTTACAATACTGTGATCACAGCTGATCTTCACATCTCCCCTAGCAGGTTCCTTGTAGCATATGCTGGATACCCCCTTTGACCTCACCTACTTGTTCTCTATCATGGAATTTGTTATCATCTTGCAGAGTGGGGTCAAGCAAGTGTATAGTGTGTGTCGTCACATTTTCTTTTTTTCATTCACTTGATTTCAGTCTGTTCATGCAGACTGCAAAACCACAAGGAACTTTTCAACCTTTGGCATGTGATGGCATAGAATGCTATTGAATGCATTTTTGGCATCCTAGAATGCCATTTTTGTATTCTCCTTTTGCCAGCTGAGTTTGACATGGGGGTTCAAGCATATCTACCTGCAGCTTTGGCTTGCATTCATAATTTTATTCTCACTCATGACCAGCATGATTGCAATGCTGATTCCTCAGACAACAGTTCATTGGATTCATCTGACCCAGGTGAGCTGGATGGTGAAGATGTTGATGCTGCCACAGCATGGGATAACATAGCACAGTAGATGAATTCAATATGGATGACTTTGATGTAGATTCCATAAGTGAACCTGATGTGTAGTAGAACTTTGTCAAACAAGATTGCAATCATAATGTGAGTACATTTCATGATTGAGTAAACTATTGCTGAAGCCTACTCAAGCCAGCTACAGGAGAGGAAGGTTCACAATGACACTCTATGTACATGCTGGCTATATATTCTAAGCATGCAAAATCAGTTCTCTTCAAGATAAAGATGACAGTAGTGGACATGTTCTGGATATTTGCAAGATCAACTTCAAAGAAGTTATAATAGTGCTGAGGAAGCTTGTCACCAAGGTGATCTAGGATGCTAATTGCATTAGCAACAGATTTATAAGGATCAGCGAATGAACTGCTGGTTTGATCAGTGAGGTGGTGAATAGACAAGTTTATTTCTTGAAGGAGCATGATTTGCAGAGTCCTTTGTCCACTAGCTGAGGCACATTTGGAACTTTCCAAGTGATTGATCCCAACATGCAAGTGTTTGGAGCTCTGGTGAGCTAGGAAAATGGAAGGCAAAGAGGTGAAAGGGGGAACATTGTGAGCTGAAAAGGGATGATTGGACTCATCCAGGGACCATGAAGACAAGGGAAGCTTGATGGATGATCTAGTGCTAGGCCCTGACTGAAGCTGGCTAGGAGGTTGGGGAAATTCATTAAGCCCCAAAGAATCCATACCAAGAAAGTCAATGGCTAAGGATGTGGAGGTGATTGCATTTGCCACCAGTTGGCCACCAGGGCCACTGCTCTGAGATACCATGGCACCAAGTGCTGTTGAGGAAAGAGCAGAGAGAGTACTGAATACTGGAATAGTGTCTGATTCTTCATCCTGAGTGTTGGTACTGGTTTGTGCAGATGTAGTTAGGGATTCATGATGTGCATATTGACCAGTGGCACCTCCCCCTGGGGAGATCTCCTGCATTAAGCGCAGATACCTCCAGCCCTGGTTGTGAAACTCCTTGAGAGCAGAATGCTATAGTAGAGGTTAGTATGTAGGATGGTTATCTATCAATTGGATATGTACTGGTCTTGCCAATGGGTCTATGAACAAGGAGATATGTGTTTTTATGGTTCAAATCTCTGCTTGAATCATGGAAGATGATGCCAGAGTTAACACAGTATAACAAACAAAGCCAAGCATTGAGGTTACTAACTTTTGTGTTTCTGTTCAGGCTCTTAGGTTGGTTTTGCCAGTAGTACCAGCAAAACTGGCAAAACCTGGGGTTGTGCCAGATCTGCCTGTGAGGCAAAATGTACTAACAAACAACAACTATGGACAGTCAAAACCACTTGACAACATCAACAGTGCTGCATCCCACCCATCATTATCCTGCTGACTATGGTCAACAACTGCAATGCCCTTATCAAGTGCATGTGGCACAATTCCCTTTTCAACCTGATCAAATTCTCGTCAAAATTATACACAGTACTGTTCAAGATGGCTGTATTGCCAAGACAATCCTGCTGCACCCCAAAGCATTTCTGTTTGGATGCAGAAAACATTGCATTGACTTTATCCAAGCTGGTCATCTCAGGTCCTGGAAGATCTTTATCAGATTGCCTAATAAATAGTGGAGCCCAGGTAAAGCTCTCCTCCAAATTCTTTGCCACATCAAGATTGACTCCAGCCCATGCTTGAGTGTGCATGTTGGCATGCTGGCATTGAGTTTTCTTGCCATTCACTGCTTTGGTTATATGAATATGATAGTTCATGTTTGCTCGTATTTTCCCAAGAGTCTTGAAGGTTGGTACTGATAAATTGCATCAGCAGGGGCTTTGGGTGTTGCCAAGGTCTGAAAACAGCCATTCAACATCTCTGGCATATGGAACAATGGATAATATTGTAATTGTGAAAGCCTTGAGTGGATGGTCATCAGAAGATGCTGGAAGATTCTTCTACCATGTAAGTCCATCTGTGCTACCACCAGCAAAAAGTGAGTGCATTACATTGTATGTTTGCATGTCCTTGATGAGTTTAGCAGCCTTTTCCTTGTCCAAGTTCCATTGTTTGGCAATATCAAGTGCAGCCTTGATCATGAACTTGATTAATTGCCCACTTGCTACCTGTGTAATTGCAAGTTTATGGCATATTGGATGTAAATATAGAGCTAGTGAATGATACTTTGTATTCATTGTGTGAAAATGGTGGTTGAAGACAGTCTTTGCATGTTGCCAAAAGTCCATTTTATCACTTGGATTGAGAGGAAGCTATGACATCAACTTTGCATAGTGGATGAGCTCAAGCATGCAGTCCACAAGGAATGCTTGGCATGACTCTATGTTGCCAATAGCATTGACGATGAACTTTGTTGTCTTCACAAGCTGTTCAAGGAGTTTCCAATAGTTTGATTGATGTAATAGGATTTTCATCATGAACTCAACACTGTGCACCTGGTTGAATGCAAACTTGAAACAAGGCACTCCTATAAAGCTTTGTGCTCATTCTGAGATTTTCAGCCAAGAACAGACATTACTTGTATGACAAAACACTCATGCAATGAAGAATAAGTGCATAAAATTGGGACTTGCAGTTTTGCTTCAGCTGCTGCCCAATTTCCTATTGCTTGGCTTCACTATTTAGCTGTTCTTCCCAAAAATGGAATGACATGAAAAAGACCACTATATGAGTTGGATTTTTGTATGTCAACTCATCATTTCCATAATAAATATATAATTATTTCACTGGATTTTGATAGACATTTGCATGCTTTCTTGCCAACTCATCATTTCCACAATAAATATATAATTATTTCACTGGATTTTGATAGACATTTGCATGCTTTCTCTATAGTCTCAACACATTGATTGGTGAAATTGTAGTACATCCTGTGATGAAGAAGATTGTCTCACAAACAACTCATATAGTGGTCTTTTTCATGTCATTCCATTTTTGGGAAGGACAGCTAAATAGTGAAGCCAAGCAATAGGAAATTGGGCAGCAGCTGAAGCAAAACTGCTGATAAATCACAAGGGCCTCAGATGTCAAGGGGGGCATACCAACACACCATGGCAGATAGGTGAATCTCCACTCAAACCATGGAAGATGATGCCAGAGTTAATGCAGTATAACAAACAAAGCCAAGCACTGAAGTTACTAACTTTCATGTTTCTATCCAGGCTCTAAAGTAGTTCTGCCCACAACACTAGCTGTATCTCATTGTCCATAGGCAACTCTGCTGCCCCCCTCTGAGCTGAACTCAGGTCACAACATGATCACCTCAGAGTTTATCCAGGACCATCTTGCCCTTTGTGATCTCACATCTAGAGGTGACACTGCTGTAGTGATGCCCTCCAGTCTGTGTGGATACCTTGTCCAGTTAGTCATCACCCCATCACAGACAGCCCACATCACTGATCTCTCTTCCACAGTGACATGATCATGTTCTGCTCTACCTTGCACTGGTCTACAAAGTTATCCCAGAACATCTGGATGCAGTCAGGATTGCTTGATGGACTGCCTCCTCTCCCTGCCTACCCTGCAGAGTTGTCATATTCCTTGTTCATGGTCTTGGAGTTCAGCCCCATGCTACCATCTCTCTGGGTGAGCAACAAAACTGCCCCTTCCTCCACATCCAAGCATGCATGGTGCACCATCCTCAGCACACCTCTTCATGTCCTTTGCCTCACTCTTTGGCCAGAGACCCTCCATACATACCACCCCTGCTTCCTCCTGCAACTGCAACTCTGACTCTGACTGCACCCACACCCACATCTGCCAACATTGACAGCACCATCAACATCTCCACCTTTGTCATTGACACAGTTATCTTGAGAACAGGTGTCGCCACAGGAATCATCAGTACCCTCAAAGGTGAGATGGCCATCACCCTCAATGACAAGCCCCCCTGGCTCATCAAGTTATTGTGAGGTTGAAATTGCTCAGCAGAGGTCTAAGGTAGGAACTAAGAGAACCTCAGTAGATGTCAAGCTACTGATATTAAGAGCACTACCTAAGAGAACTAGGGTAGATTAGTACAGTAGTAAATGCCTATGAAAATAGGGCTTACCCTCAGTAGACGTCAAGCTACTGAGGAAATAAACTAGAGACTGCTCCGGAAAGTGTACGCTCCAAGCTTATGTAAGACTACCATAAATGGAAGTCTAATGCGCGCTGGTCAAGTTTACAACACAAGTGCGTCCACACATTTGCTCTTCCATACTTCCCATTCGTCAAGCTCCCCGCAGGCAAGAAGCTGCAGGACATTGGTGGGAACTCGAACAAGGTTGCATATGTGGTCAGTGGAGCGAATGATAAGCCAGAGGAGTTGGCGGACAAGTTTCAAGCGTTTTATCGGGCCATGGAAGACAAGTTAAGGAACAGGGGTCGCTTACAAGCAGAGGGGGAGGGGCTGGATACAAGCGGTCCACAGGAGCTGGACGCAGTTGGTGAGAAGGCGGATGAGGCAGACAAAGCACAGATACATGACGTCCTCGAGATGATTGAGGCAACGTTGTGTACACCTCTACGACAGGCGAGTGTAGACGTCTGAGTTGCTGTTTGCTCATACACAATACTTGTACAGGTTTGTTCCTTCTGTCGACATCAGACGATGTGTCACACAATGAGGCTCTTTGCAGCTAAATAGCTGCACTAAACACATTAGATCTAGGCCTAGAGCACCTCGATATCGATATCGGGGACGCAAACCAGGCAGAGGTGGATACAGTTGTCCATACGTGTGGACAAAGTATGTTGGATCTCACCTCTCAAGCTCCTAGTCTTCTCACCTCGCATCGTAGCTTTGGCCCGGTTGGATCTCTCCGCTCGCTCACCCCGCGAAAAGGCAGCTGTTTTGGTCTCTGCATACAAACTCGTGGTTGGTCAGCGTATCTCATCATTCGTGTACGCGATATAGTGCTGACACAATGCAGAAGGCCTTCAAAAATTCCACCCATTCGTCTCAAAAGTCGAGACGATGTTGACCAGTCTCCAGCGGAGAATCACTCTGCCCCCACTGAGGTATCAGAACATGCAGGCAGTGTCGACAGTGACCATTATTTCAGTCCAAAGTCCATCGATGCCTGCGATCAACCTATCCACCTCATCCAATCACACATCCACTATCAAACAAACTGCTCCATCACCATCCTCGCCCGTCTCCAGAGACATCCTCCTCCCCATCCTCATCTTTTCCGTCGTCAAAGCGAACCCGTCCAGACTCGTCTCCCATCTGCTCTTCATCCAACACTTCTGCAACCAGTCCTTTGGTGGCGAAGAGAGTTACTGCCTGATCAACCTTGTGGCAGTCATCGAGTTTCTTGAAAACATCAATCTCGGCGCGCTCGGGCTCAGGGAGAGCGAGAACAAGGTGCTCAGGTGCGTCTTGTCCTTTTTCATGTTCTTTACGCGCATGGACGTTGACGACACTACACGCCTTTATCTAGTATGGCAGACCTGACACCCATCTCGATCGTGCGATCCCAAC
>JBBPKJ010000949.1:0-14662 GCA_038089195.1 Brasilioporus rufonigricans | reverse complement strand
CATCATTGGGGATATCACTGTCAGAAGGGTCATCTCTAGGGTCACTTGGGGGGTCCTCCAGAGAGTGAAAGGTGTGATCTATTGGAATATGGAGTGATGGTGAGCTTGGAAGAGGAACCTTGGTGCCATCAGGAATTTCCTTGATGCAGGCTCCTATGGTTGGAGATTGTGGAGGAGCAGGGACCTTGGAGGCAGAACCTGGGGTTTGTCTAGTGGAGAAACTTCAAAACTGGTTGACGAGGTCCAGGCCTTTGTGGCTACTGCTGAAAGTACAGAGGATATCCTGTGCATCAGTGAATGCATGAGGATGTGAGCAAGTAACTCTAGTTGCCATGATAAGGCTCTATGCAAGTGGAGTCTGAATATACTGTTAAAACTCAGGCAATGTGCTCTGAGTAACTCTGGAATGCTGGAGTTGTTGTATTGGTTGGTCTGGGACTTGGCTTCACCTTATGTGGTGTGCCTTGCATAGGTCTGGTGTTCTGATTTTGGAGGATCAGAGGTCAGATGAGAGTTACTAAGAACTCAAGTCAGAGAGACAACAAACAAGACAAGGGGAGTCGAGTTCAGTTGAACAGAGTAGGATGGAGATGAACAGAGGTGGAGAATGTCAAGTTCTGTCAATATTCAGACTGAGGGATACAGGACAAAGTATGGAGATTATATAGTAAGTTTGGGGCGGATTACTAAGATTGAAATGAGATTGGATAGACATACAATGTGCAAAGGTATGAGGTTGACACAGGAGTGATGGAGTGTCAAGATAAAACAAGAATGGAGAGATGTCAGAGTGACATACAAATGGAGGTATCAGAGAACAGGGGAACTGAGATGTCAAGATAAAACATATTCAGAGATGTAAGTATGGAAGTGTGGAATGGGTCCAGAGAAGATAAGACAAGACTTAACAAGAATAGTTCAGAGTTGAATAAGATAGTCCAGAGTTATATCTGGAGGACTTGAGTTTGACTTGGTGGAGTTTGGTATATGACAGTCACCCAATATGAGATGGTCAATGGACACAAGCCTGATCTATTCCACCTAGATGTTTTTGACTCCAGGTGCTGGGCTCATATCCAATCTGAACTTCAGACAAAGTTTGGGCCTCATGCATGTTGTGCTGTTTTCACTGGATATCCAAATGAAATCAAGGAATATCATGTTAGAAACAAGGCAACAGGGGCCTTCTTCATTGCTAGGGATATCAAATTCAATGAGAACATTCCTGAACTCATTGACTGCAAATCAAAATCAGATAATGAGGACATCTCCCAGGTCCCACTGGCAAAAACGATGCTAGCCTCAGAGCATCCTATCCCCTCACAGGAGACAGAACCATCTGGTGCAGATGAACTTGCCCCATCCCTTCACCAAAAAAGATGCCACTTGGGCTAATGAGATAGTGATTGTGAAGGCTTGCCTAGTGGCTCTGCAGGCTTGTTGACAGGTGGTTAGTGAGAGTTAGGTCAAGGGGGTATCTCATGATGATGGCAAGGCCATATCCCAGGAGGAGATTGATGACTTGAAGCCTGTTGAAGTCAATGAGGATGTGCTGGATGTGGTTGCAAACATTGTTATCACAGAACAGGCACATATAATGATCCACAGTGACAAATGCCACAACCCATCTAGTCTTGACTATAATATGAAAATCCCTCCTGTGACATACAAGGAAGCCATGCAACAACTGGATCATGAAAAATGGCTTGAAGCCATGAAAGCAGAGCTTCAGACAATAAAGGAGATAGCCATCTATAAGGTTAAGAAGCTCCCTGAAGATCAAAAGGTGATTGGATGTTGGTGAATTCTAGAGTTTAAGGAGGACAACAAGTGGAGTTCCATCTACAAGGCATGTCTGGTGGCCCAGGGATCCTCTCAAGTTCCTGGAGTCAATTATTGAGTGACCTTTGCCCCTGTTATCAAACCCACTTCCATCCAACTCCTCATTGCATTTGCCTATCAAAACAACTGGAAAATTGACACCTTTGATGCCAAATGCATGTTCCTATGGGGGATACTCAAAGAGCAGATCTTCATATGTCAGCCAAAGGGATTTGAAGATGGTGACTAGTGAGTTTTCATTTGGCTCACACTGAGAACAATTTATGGGCTTAAGCAATCTACATTTGAGTGGTATGAGCAAGTCCACACTGTCATGGCAGACTTGGGTTTCATGCACACTGATTCTGATCATGCCCTCTTTTATTATGATGAGTCTGAGGTTTCTCAAGCTGCAAAGATAGTTCATATTCATTGCTTGATAGATGGCATGTCAACAATGGAATCACAGTCTCCAACTCCAGACCATTCCTTGAGGGGGTAAAGAGATGTATCACAGAAAGGTTTGGTATCAAGGACCTGGGTGCAGTCTCTAAATACCTCAGTGTTCAGTTTGAACATGACCGGAATGCTCAGATGATCTCCATGCATCAAATGGAATACATCTCATTCCTACTACATGAGTATGGACTTGAAGACTGTAATCCCATTCAACTTCCTACCAATCCAAAAGCTCTGCTCAGTGACCCATTAGCCACTGACCTTTAATCTGCCTATCTCAAGATCATTGGTGAACTCATCTATGTACCTTGCAGTCAACACTTGTCCCTACATCTCTTATATTGTCAATGCTCTCACTCAGCACAATGCAGACCCAAAACCTTATCATTACGCAGTTGCAAAGTGAGTTTTACATTACCTTTCCAGGATGATGAACATCTGACTACAATATGAGATGAAGGTTGACAACATGGGTCTTCACACATACACCAATGCCAGCTGGGCCAATGAAGCAGGCAGATGTTCAGTCACTGGTTACACATGGTACTATTGAAGCACACTCATCTCTCATGTGTCCAAGAAGCAAACCATTGTCACCTTGTCCTCTACTAAGGCAGAATGCATGGTAGCCACCCATGTTATCTGGGAGGGACTCTGGCTCAAATGCTTGTTTCTGGAGCTCAGCATTTGAATCCTCCTGTTCCAGTCCATCTTGACAATCTTGGAGTGATCACACTCTCTGCAGTAGAAAAATTTCATGTTCACACTAAACACATAGACATTTGTTGTCATTTTATTTGTGAGCATGTTGAAAACAATTCTTTCATTTTAATATGGGTTTCTTCTCATTGTAACCTTGCTGATATTCTCACAAAAGCTTTGCCTGATCCTGCTTTTGATAACTTTCATACATATTTTGCACTCATTGCTCCATGAAGGGGGTATGTTAGATATTATTCATCTTACACTCATCATCATGATTACTGTACAGCTTACATGACTTGACTTTGTACTGTATCACTTCATCACATCCTTTCCTTTCCTTTCTCCTCAGCAGTTTATCACCTTTTGTGACCATCACTGAGATATGTATTCACATCACACATACATCACACTGTAGCTCATTAGATCTACCTAGCTTACTCTTGGCTAAATTGTTTAAAGGGTTTGTTCTGTAGGAGAATGGATAGTAATGTCTGGGTTAGAAGAGCTAGAGGTGTCTTCTTCACTGGATTCTGAGGATCCCTGGATTGGTGGATTTCAAGTGGTGTGAAGATTTCAAAGTCTAGGGTTTATTCTTGGGGTTTGAGGTGGAATAGTGACTGGCTAAAGAGCAGTTACCAAGGTTGGAGAGTCTAGATCTTTTGTTATGACTATCCTAGGATAGGTGTAGCCTTGAAAGATCTGGGGTCAAAGGTTCCAGCTAATAACAAGGCTGGAGAGAGTACTTGTTCTAGGCAAGTACATGATGATGGATTTAATGGGTTTGGTGGTAGCTTTCCTTCAGGAGTAGAAGAGAGTCTCTTTGTTAACAGGGATAAGATTTGAGGAGATCTAGATGAAGGTTACAGGGTATTGTACAAGGGTTTATATATTCCTAGTGAGAGTTAAGGATAGACATATTGGTAAGCAATGAATAAGTGAAGTGGGTCATTGATTGCTTGACTTTTTTCCCACTGTTTCTGTGCTTGAGGTTGATTATTTGACTTGCATTACTTAGTCTTATTCATCATTTCTCATGATTGTAGCCTTGCTAGAGGTTATGTGCCCTGCCTTGCACATCTAATCTAATCAACATCACCTTTCAATATCACATATGTATGTCATGTCTACCCAACCACCACCTACCTTGCCAAACATATCTTCATTCCTTGCAAGCAATCCTCAGCTAATTTCCAATTCCTCTACCATAGCAAAATTTCCTTAGGCAATATTAACTTACCCCACAACTATCAGGCAAAACAATTCACCTCAGAAGTTCAAAAAGTTGTCTGATGACAATTGGATTGCATGGAAAATATGGATATTAAAGAGTAAAAAAGCATGGGAGATAGTTATGGGAACTACTGCAAAGCTTCAATAAGACCAAGAGGGCAAAGGATCAGATAGTGCAGGAGCTAATCTGTTAGAGTAGCAAGCATGTGTGCAGCCACAACTGCAACCAGCCCAACCAGTTACCAGTGTACACATGAGCTGATGTGCTACATTCCTCATGTACTGTATATCATATGGACCCTCTCATTGCTTTTATTGTGTACTTACTTTTGCTCAAATCCTATGTCTTGCATATCCAGAGATCCTCAAGCTCCTGATAGCTTCTTTAGCTACTATTCAGTCCCATTCATATATAGCTTGTATCTTTTGTACTCAAACACCTCAGCTCATTGCTTTCCATGCACAACTGATGTCAGTTACCAGCATCTACAAACACCTACTCCATACTCACTCATACATAGTTGCTTCCTCATTAGGTGAATATATTACCTTATTGCTTTCCACACATGACTGAGTTGCTTCCTCATTAGGTGCATGCCCCTTCCCAATCCAGTGCCTATTTCTGTCAGGTTATGAGCCCTGACTTTTTCAACTAAACTGTACCAAGTCTTACTGTAACCTTGCCACCATGTCCACTATCATCCCAGTCACCACTGATGTTTTACCAAGCAATGTGCCAAAGATTGACATCAAGGGAACAAACTGGGCCATCTTCGCTTTTCATTTCCAGGTTGCAGTTGATGTGAAAGATCTTTGGGGCCATTTTGATGGTACCACCACATATCCAAACCATCAGCCAGCAAACAATCAGCAACTATCAGCTGATCAGGTAGCAGACAACATGGAAAAAATGAATCACAAAGCATTTACTAACACAGCATATCCAAGACTCCACTGTGATGTGTGTCCACAAGCTGACAAGTGTAGCCACAATTTGGGCAGTGATTAAAACAGAATACACAGAAAAAGGGGCATATGTACAAACAGATCTGCATGTGCATGTAATGTTGAGAGCACTTCCAATGTTCAAGACAATGCTTCCTGGACTCTAGGAGGTACTTGTTATGATTCACTTGGGGGACTACACTTTTTCTTCACTGTTACTAGTCTTGCATGGAGTTCCCTGTTCAACCCTGCTTGAACGCGTTTCTTTTATCGAATGTTTCTTTTATTCCTTTGCCTTATTTCTCTCAGTCTTCTCACATTTTCCGATGACTCATATATGCTTACTCTTCCTCCACTTCGATCACTTATTAGTCACCATTCCCACACCTGCCCTAAAGCAGGTATACTAGTATATAAACCTTGCAATCCTCTTGTACTGTTCCTCACTCTTGTTCTTCCTGTACTTTCATTGCAATCCACTCTTGCTTAAAAAGTCTCCTACTCCACTCTTAAGTGAGTAGCTAAGGGTACCCAGCCCCTTCCTTGGTGGTAACCATTCCATATTCCAGTCCTCATCCTCATCACTACCTTGGTAGCTCCTCACCCTCCAAAGGGGAATCTCTGCTGGCTTATTGAACCATCTTGCTGCTTACCTAAGCAGAACCCTTGCCAGGTCACCTGACCTATCCTAGTCTTCCTGCCACAGTTTTACAGGACTACCCTAGCCCCTACCCAGGTCTAGCGTAACAGTACTCACAAAGAGACACAACATCTAGAGAGCAGAGGACAAGTGGATATCACACAAGATGAGCAAAGTAGTGCATTATATAAACATAGAACTAGCTGAAGAACATGAAGGATCATCAGCTAGTTTTAAATACATATAGTTTGTAACTAAGAGCAGGCATGGAATGATACAGAACCAAAGAGAAGAATGGAGGCACAGCCACCGCACTGACCAGGTTATCAAAAGAGTTTGACTAAGCAAGAATACTGGACTCAAACCAGCAAAGTGGAATGCTTAGTAAATGAGTGAGGAGATTGGAACATGCAACTATGAAAGAAGTGTTGTAGAAGGGATTGTTCATAGGAGTATCAGTTCAAAGGGTAGGCTAGCATGTCATCAAGAAGGAAGACAGTCAGGAAAAAGAAATATGAGATGTAAGGGAAGGGAGTAATATGTTGGAAGTGAAAGGTAATGAGGAAGAGTCCAGAATGGAGGTGGTTTACTGTAACAGTGCAGTTCTTGGATTCAAAGGTACCAAAGGGAGGTGATGTCCACCAGTTGCTACATGAGCTATGAACAAAGTGAGAGAAACTAGCTGCAATTGGAGTAGGTATTGATGAAAAAGACTACTGACCAACAATCATCAAATTACTTCCAAACCACCTCACCAACTTTGCATTGAGTTAGCTCACCACTGCTTGACTACTCAGCTCAACTACAATCCTAGAACTGGACATGCTAATCTCAGTGATCTCCAAGGAAGTAGACTGCCAGAAAGTGAAGCACCCACCACATGCTGACAAGGATTGTGATTGTGACAAGGTGATGACCACCAGATCATCAGACAGATCAAGTGGATGAGGAAAGGGACACCAAGGCAACTGCCAGGGGAACTCAAGGAGAAACCTATGCAAATATTTGGAATGTGGTTTTATGGAACATCTAGCTGCCTTCCACAACAAGAAAGACAAAAAGAAATCACCTACTACTGGTGCAAGTGTCACAAATGCAGCCAAAGAAGATATGGATTCTGCAAATGGTGTTTTTGGCATCATGGATGAATCCAGTGACAATGAATCTGCCCCTGGCTTGCTGTCTATAGAATCAGATGATGAAGACAAAACTGGTGCTGACTGGTTCTCAGTCACTGATGAATTGCTTGATGATGTCTGGACTTTGATGAGATCCAAGCAGGTACAAGAGTCATGGATGAAACATCCATTGACTATGCCAACCCTGCCAACAAATCAGATGATGTCACTATGAGAGTGACAAGTGGACATACTGAACCTAGCCAGATTGAACTCTTCAATTCAGGGATGATACAGCATATTTCCCCATATCATGAGAGATTGGAAAACCTTGTGAACATATCAAATAAGTCATTCACCACTGCAAATCATCAGAAGTTCATCACAACAGGTGTTGGCAACATGACCATAAAAGTGCCAAACAGATATGAAACATTGCATTTGTGACTTACTGAAGTTCTTTACTTCCCAAGGTAGGGTATACCTTGATATCCATTGGTTGTTTGGATGAGCTTTGGCTGTCAATGGTGTTCACAAAAGGTTTCTGTACCATCCAATGGTCAGATGGTGAAGTGATTGGATAAATACCTTATACCTCAAAAGGACTGTACCATGTTGTGCATGAAAACAAAGCTGCAAACACTGCCACCAAAACCATTACAGCAAAGGAACTGCACTGCTATTTTTGGCATGTCATGCCCTCAATTGTTTGAAGCCTAGTCAAAAATGGGCTAGTCAGTGGCCTAAAACTCCAAGAAGTGAAAGAAGAGGACATCTCCTGTGAATCCTGCATATACACAAAGGCAACATGCAAGCTGATTGCCAAGGTTCATGAAGGTGAATGGGCAAAGGGGATTGGCACACTCATTTGGTCTGATGCTTTGGAACCTGGATCTGTCAAAACACTAGGTAGAAGATGATACTATGTCATCTTCACAGATGACTACTCATGACTCACCTACATCTATGTGATTTGCCAGAAAAGCAAAGTCTTTGCATTATACCAGAAATTCAAAGCCTGGCTTGAATGCCAACTTGGAGCAAAGGTCTGGATGCTGCACTCTGACTATGGAGGTGAATACAAAAGCAAAAAATTTATGACACACCTGCAGCACCAAGGAACAGTGCAATGCTTTACAGTGCATGACACCCTGCAGCATAATAGTGTTGCTGAACATCTAAATAGGACAATACTTGAATGCATATGGGCACTATTATATGCAAGCAGACTATCAAAATACCTGTGTGGAGAAGCAGCATGTTGTAATATTGAAGGCACTTCTGATACTCGAGATGACAATTCCTGGACTCTAGGAGGTACTCATGAAGAGACACAATGTCTAGAGAGCAAGAAACAAATGGATATCACACAGAGTGAGCAAAGTAGTGTATTAGAATAAATGTAGGACTAGCTGAAGAGTATCAAGGACCTTCAGCTAGTTTTTAAGTACATGTGGATGGTAACTAAGGGCAGGCATGGAATGCTATGGAAAAAAGGAGAAAAGGGGGCTCAGCCACCGCACAGACAAAGGCAAAAGAGATTAACTAAGCTGGAATACAGGAATTGAACCTGCAAGACACAAGGCTTAGTAACATTGGGAGAAGAAGACTAAATGTGGAGATTAGAACATGCAACACTACAAGAGAAGTGCTATAGGAGGGGGTTGTCCAAAAGGATATCAGTTTAAATGGTAAACAAGCATGTCATTGGGAAGGAAGACTGTCAAGAAATGGAAGTACAAAATATAGGGGAAGGGAGTTTTATGTTGGAAGCAAAATACAATGAGGAAGAGTCCAGACTGGAGATGATTTACTGTAACATTACCCCCTTTGTAGACTTGGAATCCTGAACTGAGTTCCCTAAGCTCTGTCTGGGCTGTCAAGGTCGCCATTTGAGATCACATCATTGTCATCACCATTCCTGCAGTGGCAATTGTTAGTGATGTGCCCAAGGTCATCACAGATAGAGCATCTGCAGTGTGGACAGTGGCGATCTCCATGCCCCCAACCCCCCAATGAATGCATGCCTCGCATTGCTTTCTGATACAGGAGAAGGGAAGATGCCCAGGGGTGGGGCATTGACAGTGAGGACATTTAAATTGGAAACAGTCTCCAACAGGTCATTTAATGGAGGAGGGAGTGGAGGAAGGTGGAAGGATTGGGGAGTGGGAGGAGAGGACAGAGCTGAATTGGGTGGGCCACCAGAGATTTTGAAAGGTGTTGTCATCTGGGAATGGGGTGTTGACAGGGAGGAGGACAGTTCAGTCATTGTCTTCTTTAGCAGGGGGAGATGTCAAACAGGAGGATAAGGGCACAGGTAGTGGGCCAGAGGATGTGGTGCCTGCTTTCTCCAGGATAGTTGCCAAGGAGGGTGTGGGCTGGAGGTCTCATTCCAGGTAGTGGTTGCATTTGGGGTCAGAGAGAGAGAGAGAAAGATAGGATGAAAGGTATCAAAAAGTTTGATGGGGTTCAAGATAGAAACATACTGATCAAAGCCAAGAAGATCAATAAGGTCTAGAGTAGTGGTGGGTCCTGCTGCTAACGCTAGGATAGTAAAAGTAACAAAGTTGCAGAGTAAGGTGTTGGGTTGAAGGCAAGAATGGAGGTTTAGTACACTATGCATATGGTGAAATAAGCATATGGCAAAATGAAGTGGGGTGTTGTTCTGGTAGGATGGAAGTTGTCCTATAAGGAGTAGGATTCAAGGTTTGGTGAGGATTAAGGAGTATAGGGTTTGGCATTGGAGGGTGGGTAAGAGGTGAGGTTGGACTTATTGGAGGGTGATGAGGGGAAGGAGTTTAGATGGAGAGGATATTTATTCATGGTAGTGGCAGTGGTTGAGATGACAGAAGCAAGAATGGGAGAATGTGTGTTTGGATAGGAAGGCGAAATGGAAGGAGGCCCTAGAGACAAAGACCTTATACTGGAATTGTGGGTGGGAGAAGATATGGAAGAGACAGTTGATTGGTTTCATGCAATGAGGTCATGGAGGATAGATTGGGAGGCAATATGGTGGACAGTATGGAGGATGGCAACTGAGATGAAAAGTAGGGTGGCACAGATGAAGACAAGGAAAATCCAGAAGGGAAGGGTAAAGTGGTTCATTGGAGGTTCCTGGTTACCTTGTACTTCTTAAGTAGATCAGTGGCATCCTCAAGGTTTGATTCCAGTTCCCAAGTATTCTCAGAAGTTGCATAGCCTGTTCATTTGATGAGGTATTTTTGTTGTCTTCCAATCCCACAATGGGCTAGAATGGCCTCAACTTCATATTGTTCTTCGTCGTTAATGATATCAGGTGAGGGAGATGGGAATGAGGGTTCATGTTCAGGGAAGGTGTGATAGAAGGACAGTTTGGACACATGGAAGATATCATGACACTTCAAGGTTGGAGGGATCTTGAGGTGGTATGTGAGGTTGGATAGAACTTCAGTGATTTTGAAAGGTCCTACTCTTTTCGGGGTGAGCTTTTTGGACAGATAGGGGAAGTGGAGATTGGTAGATTCCAGCTAAACCTTGTCTCTGGTTCTCCATAGGCAGAAGGTGGAGGAGATGCATTCTTTCATCAGTTACTGAGTCTTCTGATGAGCAGCAAGAGCTTCATCTCAGGCTTTAGCAATGATGGACAGACATGTTTCTAGGGCAGGAAGAAAGGTTTTTCTGAGGGGAGGGTATATGCGTGGTTGATATCCCATCATCAGATGGAATGGTGATTGGTGGGTCAAGGAGTGAATGGTAGAGTTATGGGAGAATTCTGCTAGGGGAAGGAGGTCTATCCATTGATGGGGTCTTCCTTGGCAGAAAATACAGAGATAGGTTTCAAGTTCTTGGTTGACTTGTTCTGTCTCTGTCGATTTGGGGATGGTAGGCAGATGAGAGTTTTATGTCATAGGAGAGGAGGTGGGCAAGTTCTCTAGTGAAGGCAGAGGCAAATTTGGGGCCTCTGTCAGAAATGCAGATATTGTGGAGGCCAAATCTTGGGAAGACATGTTTGAAGAAGAGATCAGCAATTCTGACTGCATTGATGGTTTTTGAGCAAGGGATAAAAATTACCCCCATCATAAGGCCATGGTCGACCACAACCAGAACAGAGTCCAGAGAGTGAACAGAGGGGAGGCTGGAGATCAGGTCAATGGAGATCTGCTGGAATGGGTGGACAGCAGAGGAGGAAAGGGGAGACAGGGGGGAAACAATGGGATGCATGTTTACTTTGTTTGCCTGACAGGTAGCACATCCAGAGATAAAATGGCATATATAGGTGCCCATGCCAGGCCACCAGTACTTCTATTGTTGGGGATGGAAAACACCCTCATGGTCCCTAGCTCGGGAGAAATGGAGGGAGGAGATAAGATCATGTTGAGCTGCCTCAGGGATGTACAAGCGGTTTTTGAAGTATAAATTTTGGCCATCATATAGCCAGTCAGAAGGGAAGGAGTTGTGGAAGAGGGGAACAGAGGTTTGGGCAGCATCAAGGGCCTGTTTGACCAGTAGGTCAAAGGAGGAGGAGCAGGCCAACTTTGACTGAAGGAAGAGATCAAGGGCACGAATGACAGCATGTTCCAGGATGATGGAAGATTCAGTGTTATCTAGGGATGTACTCACATCATCTTTTCAAGAGAGTGCATCAGCAGGGGCCATTTTAGAGCCAGGAGTAACATTCCAGATGATATCAAAGTCTTGTAGGAAGATACTCCAGCAGGCTTGTCAGCAAGACAATTTCTGGGGGGCTCACATATATGATAGGTTCTTATGGTCGGTTACCACAGTGACTGGATGGCCAGTTCCTCACAGGTTGTGGTGCCACTTGTCAATGACCAAGATGCTGGCAAGGAGTTCCCAGTCATAAATGTCATAATTACACTTGGCAGAGCCTAATGTCTTGGAGAAGTAAGCACAGGGGTGGAGGTCACCATCCATTGGTGTCTGGCTGCCTGATTACAGCACCCACCACTGTGAGTGAGGTGTCAGACATGACCATAAAAGATTTGGATATGTCAGGGAGGAGGAGAACAGGGGCAGTAGTAAATATGGACTGAAGGTGTCAAAAGGCGGATTCTTGGGCGGTTTTCCATGTCCAGGGTTGTTTCACTTGGGTGAGGAGATGGAGGGGTATGGAGATGGAAGAGAAGTTGGAAATAAACTTGTGATAAAAGTTGCAGAAGCTAATAAAGGAGTGGAGACCCTTGACATTAGATGGGGGATTCCATTTTGTGATGGCAGAGAGTTTGACTGGGTCCATCTTTGCTGACCCACTTCCAACAATCATACCAAGATATTTTACATCTGGGATATCAAAGGTGCATTTGGAAAGCTTTAGGGATAGATGCAGATTGTGCATTCATTCCAGGACGTGTTTGGTTTGAGTGTGGTGTATGGCAAGGTCAGAGAAATGGATAAGGATGTCATCCATGTAGATTACCAGCCATCCCTCTGCAGTAAAGTCACATAAGGAGTGATTCATGAATGCTTGGAAGGTGGCAGGGGAGTTGCAAAGTTCAAAGAACATGACTGTTGGTTCAAATAGTCCCAAATGGGTGATGAATGCAGCTTTCTAGGTATCTTCTGGGCGTATGCAAATGTTGTTGTAACCCCATTGCACATCAAACTTGGTAAATAGGGTTGAAATTTTCAGTTTATCAATGAGGTTGGAGATCAGGGGGAGAGGGCATGCATTTTTGACAGTATGTTCATTCAGGTATCAATAGTTTCAGCAAGGTTGGAGAGATCCATCCTTTTTTGGAATGAAGAAGAATGGAGAGGCCTGAGGGGACTTGGAGGGGACTATCCATCCAGTCTTCAAGTGTTCCTCAATGAACACTTTACAGGCTTCTTGTTCTTGGGGATTTAGTGGATAGATTTTGGCAACTTGGGGGGCAAAAGAGCTTTTCAGTTCTATAGCATGGTCAAAGGGATGTGGTGGAGGGAGGAGATTGTGGGTCTGTGAAGGAGGAGAAGATGGGGGGGAGAGTTTGTTGTTTCTTCTGAGTTTGGCTGGCAATTTTGGTGGAGAGGGTGGTCTTACAGATATGTTCCCCTTTGAGCCAAGTCTTTCATTTTCATAGTCGAGAGTTAATCTTCTTATTGGGATCTATTCCCAGTCAGTGCATCAGATATCTAGTAGGTACTGAGTCAACAGGTTTTCATTCGGGGTGAGAAGATTCAGGGAGAGAGAGGGTTCCAGTGACCCAATCAATTTTATGGTTTTTGGAGCGAAGCCAGGGCATTTCTAGAATAATCTGTGATCTTCCACATCCTACAACCATTAGCTCAAGGGTTTCTTTGTGGTCAGGGAAGGTAAGGAGGGCAGTGGCTTTCTTCTTAATAGTTCCTAGTTGATTTTCAGTTCCATCTACATGATAGGCTATGACTGGCTTAGGAAGGGGGTGAGTGGGTAAGGATAATCAATGGATGAGGGAAAGATCAATGAAGTTTCTGGTGGCTCCACACTCAATGAGAGCAGAAGTGTTGATGGTTTTTGCTCCATGAGATAGGAACAAATGAACTCGTATTGTTTTCTCAGAGGGTTGAGCTAATAATACAGGAGCTAAAGTCTGAGAAAGGGTAGACATCAAGATATCCTTCCTCTTTAAAAATCCTCATCTTCAGCAATGGTAGTTGATTGACCTTCCTCGTTCTCTCCTTCTTTGAAACATGCGTGGAGGACTTGCATGATTTGTTGCAGATCTTTTCCCTTAGCTTGGAGACTTTGTATGTATTGGACTAGTTCCGAAGGTTGGGAGGTTTCTACAGTTTGGATACAAGAGGAGGATGAGGCAGAGGTAGGGCATTTTCCATGAGATTTGTTGAGGTAATCTTGGTGGTTATGAGCAGAACATCCTGGTTTCTTACAAATGAAAGAGAGATGGTCCCATAGACAGCATGATTTTTTGACTGGGGAGAGGTTGAGGGCATCAATGTCCATGGCATTTGGATCTTTGGTATGAGTGGAGTGGGTGGAAGAAAAGGGGTGACTACCTCCCTTTAGGGTATTGTTGTCCATCTCTAGGTGTTTGGTAAACTTCTTGGCATCATCAACCCACTTTTCGTAGCTAGTAGGTAGGTCTTTCTGGGAGTAGATGAGGTGGTGAAGAGGTGGGTACATTCATTTGGCAAATTTCTGGCAAATGGTAGTAGGATCTTCAAGTTGGGCATGGAGGATGGCATTGGAGAAGCTCTGGACATATTTCTGGAGGTTGTAATTGTCTACAATTCTGGAGTCTTAGGAGTTTTGAGTGACTTTCTGGTGGAGAGTATCAAGAGCTTCCCTGGCAGCTCCATTCATGTCATGAGGGATGAAGATGGATTTGAAGTCAGCAACTACTTTGTCAAAGGTCTTGTCTTCGTTTTTAATGGTAGGGTTCTGTAAAATGCTGTACCATTTTTTGGTGAAATGGACACCAGACCCTCCTCCTATCTCATTCAGCAGAGTATAGATTTTGGGGGGGTCAGATGTGAAAATGGTACTGTTGGACTCAAAATCTCCTTTCATGGCACTAACCCACCATGCTGCTTTTTGGGCATCTCCATCAAAGTCAGCAGGGAGGGTGGATTTCAACTCAATGGGTTTTGGGGTGGTGGTCATGGCAACAAGAGAGGGGACATGAGGTGGTGATGTCTGAATGGGTGACAGATGTCTGGGGTAATGATAGTCTGTAGGGGGAATGCTTGGAATGTCTACTTTGATATCAGAGTCTTCTGACTCAGGACTCGCCAACTGGGCTTGACTAGCCAGCAGTCTTTGTACACC
>JBBPKJ010000948.1:0-14670 GCA_038089195.1 Brasilioporus rufonigricans | reverse complement strand
GGGATGACATTAGAAGATGGAAAGAAGGGAAAAGTAATATCAAGTGGAAAAGAAAAGGAAGGAATAACATTTAAAAAAGAGAAAAGAGGAGAACAATGTCAAAAGAGAAGAAAGAAAGAATAATAATATTGAAAGGAGGGAAAAAAAGGGTGGACAATGTTGTTAAAAAAGAGGGAGAAGAAGTTGATGATGTTGAAATGGGGGAGAAGCAGGTATATATATAGTTAACTCAGTCATAATATTATTTTAAACACTACTACTAGGCATGGTTATATGCTTTGAAAGTCATTATACTGTGTTTAATAGATTGATTAAGTAAAGGGGTGTTTAGTTAGTGTCATGGTGGGGACCTGTTAATATATAGTACAATATACATAATATAATTCATGAAATCTAGCAGCTAGTTTAACAACAAAATAAAATATAAAAACTATGATAATAGATTAGAATTAGAAGACAAATAAATATTTTGATTACCATCAACTCCTAGCTGGGATAGATTGGACAAAGCTGGACAAAGCTAGCCAGTCAGATATCTTGATGGAACATCTAGAAATTTGAACAAATGAGGGCTGGTTTGTTGATATATTGTACTAATGTTTTGGAATTCCTCCAGTCTTGGAATGGTCTGTGATAGCAATAGACAGTTTGGACCAGTTCAATATCTTGCTAGAGAAAGCTGGGGCCTGTTCAATACTGTCTACCACCATCCAACCTTGGACAGCTGAGGATGAATCTGCTGATGTATGCAAAAGCTGCCAAATCTATCTAGTACACCTCCCATGAAGAAATCCTCACAAAAAGCAAAGCCAATAACAGATAAGTTATCCTCCAATGTATAGAATAGCTGTACAGCCATACAGAGTGAGTTTTACTAGAGAAAGCAAAATCAGTAGTTTAACAGATGAAAGATCACAATGCTGAGCTGTGCTAAGACCTTGATTTCCAGTGTCCAAAAGCTGAAAGGATTAAATATCAGCATCAAGACCAGCATTCCAGCTCAAGCAGACTGGCTATGCAACAAAGAGAACCAAGAGACATTCCTAAACTACTTCAGACCCAGTGCCACAATCATTACAAAAGTACAAAGAGCAATAGCCAAATTTATTCCAATATCCCTAAATCCACAAGACCAAACAAGCCTCTGTCACACCAAAAGAGAATCAGATCTCCCATGCAATAGCATAGTAGCCACAAACTGGATCAAATCCACCAAGTACTGAAAGCCCCAGCAAAAAGTAGCTCATACCATTATATTCTTCATAACAAAAGAAGCCATCAACATTTCCATCAAAAATGGGCTTGTGATTGAAGAAAAAAAGGTATTTGCACACAAAAAACTCACAGAACTCCACTGATGCTATGGATACCACTCCATGGACCAATCCCACTTCATAGACAACTGCCAAATCAACCACAAAATATACAGAACCTGTGGTAAAGACAATGCATCCAGGGAATGCCAGATCATAGACCCCAAACTATTCTACTGTGTAAACTGCAAAAAGTAAGGCCATGCCACATGGAGTAGGGACAGTGAATCCTTTCAAGAGGCACAATAGAAACTCTAAGCAAAAAACAAGGAAGCCAAATACAAATACCATCCAGTACTGAATGACCTGTCCACCTGGGCAACCATTGATGTCAAGTTCATCAACCAAATATTAAATCAAATGCATCAGCATCATCAAGGCCACTACCTCAACCATGACCACAACCTGGAGAACCATAATCTTTAATCAAACACCAATCACAATCCAAATGTCACATCCATCCTTTTATAATATTTGTGTAGCACTGATGGTGCTTGAAAATATCTTCTTCTGGATTCTGGGAGGTACTCATGAAGAGATACAATGTTCAGAAAGCAAAATGACTGGGACAATCACATGAGTGAGCAAAGTAGTGTGTTTAAATAAATAGAGAACTAGCTAAGGATACAGAGAGTATCTAGCTAGTTCTTATATGATATGGAATATAATTTAGGACAAACATGGAATGATGAAGAACAATAAGGAATAATGAAAATGTCATCACTGCACAGACCAAGTGGAACAAAGGAGATGATGTGAGCAAGAATACAGGACTTGAACCTGCAAAGTAAATGCTCAGTCATCCAATGGGGAGATTGGAACATGCAGCACTGTGAGAGAAGCACTGTAGGAGAGGGGAGTCCAGTAGTAAAGTCAATCAAAGAACAAGGGAATAATGAGGATATCCTTCAGATATAACATTACAAGGTGAAGATGAACAACCATAACGTTACCCCCGGTGCAAGCTCTTCAAAATCAGTCCACTCCATCCATGTCTCTGTTGAAAACCTCCTCAAAGATATCAAGGTCCCTAACAATACAATCATCAATGAGA
This sequence comes from Brasilioporus rufonigricans, assembly GCA_038089195.1. NCBI lineage: Eukaryota > Fungi > Basidiomycota > Agaricomycetes > Boletales > Boletaceae > Brasilioporus > Brasilioporus rufonigricans. Next base: position 12,303 of record JBBPKJ010000948.1, on the reverse strand, counting down.
TGTCTGAGCTGGTCACAGTTACCACAGTGGCAGTGGGGGCAGTAGTGGTCTCCATGATTCCATTGATTAAAGAAGGGGCATTGAGAGTGAATATAGGAGATGGAAAAATGTCCTGGTGTGGAGATGTGACAATAGGGGCAGCTATAGGTGGGGTAATCTCATTTCCAGTGATTGAGCTGATGACAGTGGTGACAACAATGTTGGAATCAGTCTGCCACTGGAAAGAAGTGTGGAATGGAGGGAAGAGTCCAAAAAGAAGAGGAGAGAATGCACCCATGGACAGTAGTCTAGTGTAGATCAAGATAGGCAGGATGATTGGGGGAGGGTACATCCAAGGACAGGAGTTGGGTGGCAGCATTATCCTTTGGTTCAGGAGAGGTTAGGCAATCTGCAAGGGGTGGATGAGGGACAGGGGATGTGGAGCAGGGGACTAGAATTGGTAGGAAATAGGTGGTAATGAGGTGGTGTTCCAAGTAATCACTGTGCTTGTCTTCAGTGAAGGTTTAGAAGATAGGTAGGAAAACTTCCAAGAGGTCTGTGAGAGGTAAGGAAGTAACAAACTGGTCAAAACCTAGCTCATGTAAGCGATCAAGTGCAGTGATGGGGCCAATAGAGAGTCTAGTGATCATGGAAACATTGAACACATTGTTTATGTTTGAAGGTTTCAAAGAAAGGTAAGTGTTGAAGGCCCTTCAAGTATGGTGGTAAAGATGTATCACAGAATGGACCACAGTATTGCTAGGGAATGAAGGAAGATATTCCAGGTTGTACATCAGGGAAGCACATTCTAAAATTCTGGCATAGAGGATGCATCAGAACAATTTAGAAAGGAGAGTGGGTTGGAGAGGGTAGGAAAGGGCAGGAGGAAGGGACATATTCAGGTGATGATATGGTGGTGAGGATGGAATACATGACAGGTGGAGTGGAAGAGGGCTACAGATATAAAGAAAAGGCAGGCACAAATGGTTACTAGGAATATCAAAAAGAGGATGGTGAGGTGATTCATTGAAGGTCCCTGGTTCCTTTGTATTCCTTAAGTAGGTCAGTGGCATACTTAAGGTTTGATCCAGGTTCCTAGGTGTTCTCAGAAGTTGCATAGCCCTTCCATTTGATGAGGTATTTCCATCATCTTCCTATTCCATGGTGGGTGAGGATGGTTTTGACCTTGTACTATTTCTTGTCATTGATTATATCAGGGGAAGGAGATGGGAAGTTCTGTCCATGTTCAAAGGAGGTGTGATAAGCGGAGTTTGGAGGCATGGAAGATGTTATGACACTTCCAGATAGAAGGAAGCTTTAACCAGAAGGCAAGGTTAGAAAGGACTTTGGTAATCTCAAATAGTCCCACTCTTTTTGGGGATAACTTCCTGGATGTGTAGGAGAAGTGGAGATTGGTGGCTTCTAGCCAGACCTTGTCTCCAGTTTTCCAGGAGTGGAAGATGAAGGAGATGTGCTCCTTCATTATCTGTTTTGTTCTTTGGTGTGCAGCAAGGGCTTCATCTTGGGCTTTGGAGATAAGAGATAGACAGGTTTCTAGGGCAGGGAGGAACATTTTTCTGATTGGTGGATAAGAGTGGAGTTGGTACCCCATCATCAGGAAGAAGGGTGTTTGATGAGTGGAGGAATGGGTAGTAGAGTTGTGAGAGAATTCTGCCAGAGGGAGGAGATATATCTATTGGTGCAGTTGTTCCTTGCAGAAGATGCTGAGATAGATTTCAAGTTCTTGGTTGACTTGTTTGGTTTCTCCATCAGTTTGTGGATGGTAGGTGGAGGAGAACTTAACATTATAAGATAGGAGTTGAGTGAGTTCTCTGATGAAGGCAGAGGTGAATTGTGGACCTCTGTCAAAGATGCAGGAGTTATGGAGGCCAAAGTGAGGGAAGATGTATTTGAAAAATAGATCTGCAATGCCAGTAACATTGATAGATTTGGAGTAAGGGAGGAAATTTACCCCCTTCATAAGGCTGTGGTCAACCATGACCAGAACAAAGTCCAGGCCACATATAGGAGGAAGGCCAGAGAGAAGGTCAAGGGAAATTTGCTGAAATGGGTGAATGGTGGAATGTTAAGACCAGATCCTCTGGTCCAAGTCTAACCAGAGTTTGGAGGTCAATAGCAGAGTTTGGAGGTTGGGTGACAGAGGTGAATGCAATGTCTAGAGCAGAGGTGTTAGAGTGGAGAGGGGATGTGGTGAGGACATTGGTGCAGGACTTATGTGTTGTGCCCTTGAACAGATCTGTGTCCTTGTATTTCAGAGTGGAGTTCTGACAGGAGAAGGAGTAGAGAGTTAGGAAGGATCAGACAGGAACAGGAGGCTGTCTTAGTCAATATTGGTGCTAAGGAGTAGTGTACAGGAGATGTCCTTAAATAGGATTGGAAGTGTCAAGGAGTGTAGCAAGGAATGATAAAGGGTCAAAATACAAGGATATACAAATATAGATAAGGGTCTGAGCAGAGGATGACCTCTGGAACAGAACTCTGAGGAGTGAGACAAATAATGGACAGGGGATGCAGAGATGGCCAGAGGAGGTTTGATGGAGGTTGGAGGAATGGATGTGACATGGAGGAGAAAAGGGGGGACAGAGGAGAGACAGTGGAGTGGGTGTTCATCTTGTTAGTCTAGCAGGTTGCACAACCAGAGATGTAGCAGTGTATATAGGTGTTCATGCCAGGCAACCAGTAATTCTGCTGAAGGTGCTGCTGCATACAGAAGATGCCTTCATGACCTCCTGCAGGCAATGAGTGGAGGGAGAAGACCAGGTCATAACAGGCAGGTTTTCAGATGTATAGGCAATTTTTGAAATACATGTTCTGGCCATCATAGAATCAGCTGGTGGAAAGAGAATTGCAGAATAACAGGGAGTTATCAGCTACAGCATCAAGGGTCTTTTTGACAAGAGAGTTAGATTCCAAAGAGCAGGCCAGTTTAGATTGGAGGGAGAGGTCATGTTATGTTTTCTTTCCTATGCTATACTTTTTTCTTCACTTAGACCTTACCTCATCAAGTCCTTGGTTTGAGTTGACTCTACAACATTTCTTTTCTTTCTTTGTCTCTCCATAACTCATCCTTGCTTACTCTTCTTACCTTTGCTTCTCTTCTCATGGCTCTCTGCTTCCATCTTTTTATCTTTGTTTCTTTGCCTCATGGTTGCTTACTTAATCCTTCCCTTGGCCTGCCCTCAAGCAGTCCCTAGTAGTATATAAACCTGGTGACTTCCTGTACTTGTTCCTCACTCTTGTTCTATCTGTACTTTTACCTCAATCTACTTGTTTGCTCCCAAGTCCTAGTCCCACTATTAAGTGGACACTAAGGGTAACTAGCCCCTTTCCTCATCACTACTCTAGTAGCATCCTTTGTCACTCCTTCAAGTAGATCTATGCTCCCAATAGGGGAAACCTTTGTCAGTTTTCAAGACTGAATCCTTGTTGGCCCTTCAGATCTATCTGATCACCTAGCACCAAGAACCAAGTCACAACAGGTCTACTCTTGCCCCTACCTAGGTCTAGCATAATAGGTCAAGGGCTTGGATGATGGCATGTTCAGGGATGATGGAGGACTCTACATTGTCCTGGGAGATATCTACTCCATCCTTCTGGAAGATGGTGTCTGCTGGGGCCATCTTGGAGCCAGAGATGACATCTGAGATGACATTGAAATCTTGTAGAAAGATACTCCATCTGGCCTGACAGCATGACAGTTTTTGTGGGGCATGCATATAGGAAAGGTTTTTGTGGTCTGTGATGATTGTAACAGGGTGACCAGTCCCTTGAAGATAGTGGTGCCACTCATCCAGGGCAAGGATGGTGGCAAGGAGCTCCCAGTCATAGATGTTGTAATTGCATTCAGTGGAGCCTAATGTCCTTGAAAAGTATGCACAGGGGTGGAGGTCACCATTGATGTCCAGCTGCTTCAGTACAGCATCCACTGCAGTGAGGGAGATGTTAGACATGATGGTAAATGGAGATAGTGGTGAAGATAGATTGGAAGTGGTGGAAGGTGGATTCTTGATCTGGCCCCCATATCCAGGGTTGTTTTGCTTGGGTAAGAAGGTGAAGAAGGGCAGCAATGGTCAAAAGGTTAGGAATGAATTTGCAATAGAAGTTACAAAAGTTGATAAAGGAGTGAACTCCTTTGATGTTGGACAGGGGGTTCCATTTGGTGATGGCAGAAAGTTTGACCAGGTCCATTTTGGTGTTGCCACTGCTGATAATCATGCCCAGATATTCCACCTCAGGAACATCAAAGATGCACTTAGAAAGCTTCAGGGAGAGGTGTAGCTTGTGCATCTGTTCCAGGACATATTTAGTACAAGCATGATGGGTAGTGAGGTTGGAGAGGTGGATGAGAATATTGTCCATATAGATTACCAACCATCCTTCAGCAATGAGGTCACAGAAGGAGTGGTTGATGAACACTTGGAATGTGGCAGGGGAGGTACAGAGACCAAAGAACATAACAGTGGGTTTGAAGAGGCCTAGGAGTGTGATGAATGTGGTCTTCCAGGTGTCTTCATGTTGGATATGAATGTTATTGTATCCCCAGTGAATATTGAACTTGGTGAAAATAGTCGAGCCCTTTAGTTTATCTATGAGATTTGAGATGAGAGGGAGGGGGTATGCATTCTTAACAGTGTGCTCATTTAGATATCAATAGTCTTAACAGGGATGAAGAGAGATGTCTTTTTTGGGAACAAAGAAAAACAGGAAAGCTTGGGGGGATTTCAATGGGATAATGCAGCCTGTCTTTAGATATTCCTCAATAAAGGCCTTACACACTTTCTGTTTCTGAGGATTCAAGGGATAGGTCTTCACCACCCAAGGTGAAAAGGAGTTTTTCAACTCAATGGTATGGTTGAAAGGGTAAGATGGAGGGAGGAGGTTGTGGATCTTCTTAGCAAAGATGCCAGTGAATGAGGCTTTTAGGAGGGTCTTCTGGTCCTTTGGGATTTGGCTGGCAATTTCAGTGGAAAGGGTTGTTTTACAAATGTACTCTCCATTTAGCCAAGCTTCTTGTTTCTTCAGTTGAGAGGTGATCTTCTTATCTGGGTCTATGCCTAGCCAGCATATAAGATATCAGGTGGGGATGGTGTCAAAGGGTTTATGGGTTGAACAAGTATTGTCAGGTAAGGATAGCATTCCAGAGACCCAATTGATTTTCAGGTTCTGAGTTCATAATCAAGGCATCCCTAGAATTACTTAGGTGCACCCACAACCAATGACCATCAGGTCAAGGGTTTCATTATGATCAGGAAAGGAAAGGAGAATGGAGGCTTTAGATTTGATGGTCCTAAGTTGGTTCTTACTTCCATCCACATTATATGCTTTTACAGGTTTGGGGATGGGTTGAATAGATAGAGACAGTTGTTGGACAAGTGGTTGATCAGTGAAGTTTCCAGTGGCCCCACAATCTATCAGGATGGAGGTGTCAATGGTTTTTGCTCTATGAGAGAGAGTCAAACAAGCTTGTATTGTCCTTTTGGATGGTTCTACTAATAGTACAGGAGCTAAAATATGTGGAAGAGGAGACATCAAGGCATCCTTCCTCTTTAAAAATCCTTGTCTTCAATGACAGTGGTGGATTGAACTTCTTCATTAACTTCATCATCAAAATAGGTGTAGAGTACTTGTGTGATTTGTTGGGGTTCCTTCCCCTTAGCTTTGAGGCTGTGCACATATTGCACCAGCTCAGAGGGTTGAGTGGTTTCTGTGGTACAGATGGCAATAGGAGGTTGTTGGTTGTGATTCCAGTTGGGGTAGTTTCCATGGTTACATGTTGAGTGTCCTTGCTTCTTACAGATGAAGTGGAGCAATCATGCAGGCAGCAGGCCTTTTCTACTGGGAATAGCTGGAGGATGTTGATGTCCATGGCATTGGGGTCTCTGGTTTGAAATAAGAAGGAGGAGAAGGAGTGGTCGTCTCTTTCCAGGATGTTGTTGTTCATCTCCAGGTGCTCCTGGAACTTCTTGATATCTTTGATCCACTTTTTGTAGGTGTCTTGAAGATCTTTCTGAGAGAATATCAATTGGTGAAGAGGGAGGTATAATATCTTGATGAATTTCTGACAAATGACAGAAGGATCTTTGAGTTGAGCTCAAAGTATGGCATTGGAAAATTTCTAGACATAATCCTAGAGGTGATAGTCATCTATGATTCTTCTATTCCTTTTATTTCAATAAAAAGTCTGGCAGAGTGTATCAAGGGTGTGTCTTGCATCTTCCTTGACATTGTAGGGGAAGAAGATGGACTTGAAATCATCAATAACTTTGTTGAAGGTCTTGTCTTCCTTCTTGGTGGTGAGATTTTGCATGATAGCATACCATTCTTTTGGCAAGGTGGACACCAGGTCCTCCTCCCATCTTGTTCAGGAGGATATAAATTTTTGGGGAATTGGAGGTTGTAATGACAAGGTTGCACTTCTGTGCTCCTGGCTAACACTTCTGAACTTTGGGAGGTACTCATAAAGAGACTCAGTGTCCAAAGAGAGGTTTTCACACACAAGGGGAGCAAAGTAGTGAGATAGAATATTGCAGAACTAGCTAGAGAGTACAAGACAAGGTCTAGCTAGTTCTTATACTACAATTTAGATGGAGATAGAGCAAGATGTAAACAAAGAACAATGGGGACCTGCCACTGCACAGACCATGATGACAAAGAGGATTGACTAAGTGAGAAAGCTGGACTTAAACCAGCAAAGGTAAGCTTAGCAATAATGAGAAGATCAGAACATGCAACATTGTAAGAGAAACATTGTAAGAGAAGTGAGTCTGAGTTGAAGGTAGTTAGAAAAGAGGGGTGACAAGAATGTCATCAGGATATAATACAAGGAGGAAAGAGAAGAAACTACTATGCAGAAATGGGACAGAATGGTTGTGTCAGAAGGTTAAGAGGAAAAGATTGGAACAAAGACAGATTACTGTAACAGAGGTGAAGACAGTTGCAGTGGCATCAAAGTACCCTTTCATGGCATTGATTCACCATATGCTTTTTCAGAGTCCCCAGAGAAGTCAGCAGGGAGGATGGACTTGAGTTCAATAGGCTTAGGTGTCATTGTCATGGTAATGGGGGAAGGGGTGTGAGATGGAGGAGTGACTAGGATAAGTAAAGGAGGTCTGGCAGACCCAGTAGATCCTGGATAGATGATGGCCTGGTATGTTTGTGGTTTGGAGAAGAGTGGGTTTACTTTGATGTCAGAGGAGTTGTCATCCTCAAGAGCAGGGTCAGGCAAGAGGGAGGTCTTTGGTAGGCAAGGTGCAATCTGAGTGCTCTCTGAGCATGAGTGGAACAAGGAAATGGACTAGAATTGGAGGAGGATCCAGCAATCCTTCTTCTGGAGTTTGGTTGGTTGGCTATGGTGATGTCACATCCATCATTCCAACCTCCATTATGCCTCCTCTGGCCATCTCTGACCACCTCCACACCCCTCTGTCCATCATCACCCTCATCTCTTGGAGTTCTGTCCCAGAGCTCACCCTCTGCTTGGACCTATCATGGCAGTATTTGGACCCTTATCTGCTTTTGTACATTGTTGTTCTCTGACCCTTATTTATTCCTTGGTAGCTTATTTGACAGTTCCTATCCCTCCACTACATTGCATATCTCATCCCTATAGTTACTTCATGTTTTTGTTCTATTTCTGATCTCCATACCTTATCCTGACCATATTTAAGGACACTCCTGTATCTTATTCCACAGCACTAATCTCAACTAAGACAGTCCTCATATCCTTGTCCAACTCTCTTTTATCTCCTGTTGGAACTCTGCTCCAAAATACAAGGACATGGACCTGTTCAAGAGTATGACACATAAGTCCTGCATCAACATTCCCACTGTATTTCCCCTCTGCTCCAACATCTCTGCTCTGGATATAATGTCCACCTCCATCACCCAACCTCAAAACTCCACTATCAACCTCCAATCACTAGTTAGACTTGGACCAAAGGGTCCAGTCTTAATAGTATATTAGTGCTCACACTTGAGCAGGTCTCCATTCCTTTGCCCTCTGACCTTCTAGCTTCTTCTTTCTTCTTTTACTCCTTATTATGTTCTCCTGTGCTAATCTCCACAGTTATGAAGGGGTCCTGCAATCTGCCTTCAGCAGCTCTTGCACCATTCCTGGCAAGTTCTGCAGCCTGTCCACTAGGCCTGATGATGCTGCTTCACCTTATACCAACCATTTCACCCTCTCCACATCTAGGAGGTCCAGAGGTCCTACACTTCTGGCCTTTGGAGGAAATGGTAACAATGGCAATGACTCTCCCCCATCTGACCCACCTAGTTCCTTTGTTCATGACAAAGACCACAACAATGACTTTGGTGTACCTCTCTGTTCAGAAGTGCAGACAGCATTCTGCTGGAATTTCAGGCATTTGCACAGCTTGCTGATACAATAAGCCAAATGTTCCACCAGTCCACACACTGCCAGAAGTACTCTGAGACTCCAAAAACTAAAGTCCATGAGCCCAAACCCTTCAATGGGCTCAACCCAAGAAAACTCTGTTCTTTTATTGTCTAATGTGAACTGACTTTCCAGGCCAATCTAAAGTCCTTCCAAAAAGACCAGTTGAAGATAATATTTGCCCAGTTATATCTCAAGGGCTCTGCCATGGAGTACTTCAAGCCAGATTTGCTTGGAGATGATTCTTTGGAACTCTGGCCTCTCTGGATGACCAATTAGAAAGTTTTCCTTTTCAAGTTGCAATCTAACTTCAGACCATATGATCCAGTTGCAGACACAGAGACTCAGCTTAAGGATCTGTTGATGCAGCTATCTGACCATATTTCTGAATACATAGTTAAATGGAACTCCCTTGCATTCAAAGTCTGTGAGTGGAGCTCCAGTGCACACTGCCAGTGTTTCTACAATGGCCTTCCAGACCACATCAAAGATGAAATGTCTTGCCAAGGCAAGCTGGACAACTTCTACAAACTCTGTGTGCTCACTCAATAGAGTGATCATCATTATTGGGGGCACAGGGAAGAAATTGTCTGTGCAGGCCAAGCCTCAGGTTCCACCTCCAGTCACCCTCAAGATCAGTCCAAGTTGTCTCTTGGAACCTTTGACTTCCCTCAGCCCTCAACATCCAACTCTGATACCTTCACACCTAAGGATCCCAAGTCCAACAGTGAATCTGTTCCTTCTCCTACCAACTCATGTGAGTCCAGAAATCATGGTAATAGGCCCCCTTTGACCCTTCATTCCCTTCTTCTGTCTCTTCTCCTGTTCTAATACTAGGGAATGATGGTAAGCTCCTCTCTAAGGAGCACCATTGCTGGTTGAGGAACAACCTCTGTTTATTCTGTGGATGTCCTGGGCACTCTGCCAATGAGTGTCCCAGGCCCATCTTCAGAGCCACTAAGGCTCATGCAGCAGCTGTCACTCCAGTCACTCTAAGCTCCAGCCCTGCCTCATCCTAAGGCATTTCTTATTTTCCTCTGTTTCTGCTTCCAGATCTGGTTCTTGTATCACCCTTGTCCAGGCTCTCTTCTGGAGCATCTCCAGACACATCTGCTTCTTTTTCATTCTTCTGTCATGATAGCCATCAGTCCTGACAGTTCCCAGTCCATTCCAGACCACTCTCTGTTTCTGCTTCTGGACCTGGGACTTGCATTGCCCTTGTCTGGGCTCTGTTCTGAATCACCCCCAGACACAGCCATTCTTTTATCCCTTCATTTCATTTCTCTGGACCTAGAACTTGCATCATTCTTGTCTGGGCTCCCTTCAGGAGCAACTCCAGACATGTCTGTTCCTACTCTCTGTTTTCTGGTCCCTTCCAGACCACCCTCAGTGTTTTGTTTTCTGGATCTGGGACTATGTCACCCTTGTCCAGGCTCCTTCTAGAGCACCTCTAGACACATCTGCTCCCTCCTTCTATTCTCTTTTGTTTGTTTCAGCTCTTCTCCATTTTCTGTATATCTTCCTTTGTCTGTTTGTTGTTAGGGCCATCATCTCCAATGGTCTCTGGTCCTCTCTGGACCACCTCTGTTTTCCTTTCCTCAGGTAATCCACCTTTCTGGCCTTCATGCTAACCTCTTTGGGTTCACTAACATTTGTTTAGCTCAGGACTCCATTTGCTCTCCCTATACTGATCCATTGATTGATTGGATTATAAATAACAACCCTTTATCTAACACTCTTACAGATTGAATGCCAAATCTCCATACTCCAGGACTCTGCCCAGGGATTCTAATCCTGGGACTGCACTCAAATTTGCCCAAGGTCTCAGACCTTCTAGATCCAGTCTTGTGGACCTCCATCCAGTTTCATCCAGACATCCTCCCACTACAAGGACTAGTCTAATAATCATCCCCTTAACCTCTGCTGCCTCTCCAGCACCTGCTTTCTTTATGTTCACCCTTTGTTATTGTGACTCAGGTCACTTTCATTTCTTTCTTCTGCTTCACTCCAGTCACTTCTATTATGACCTCCATTACCTTCACTTTCTGTGATTTTTTCCTCCAGCATTTTCCAGCATTTTCCTCTCCTTCCTCTCCTCAAAAAAATCATAAAATCATAAACTATCATAAAAAGATTATAAAAAATCAAAAGACAATCAGAAAATGAAAAGAAAATGAAAAATAGCACCTACTATACTTCCTGATTTCTTCTCCATCTCCTTTTGTCATTACTGTTTTCTTCCTGCTTTCCTTCCAGTTCCATCTGAATGTCCTGTCATTTTTGGCAGTTTCTCCATTATATTTCTGGACTCCCTTTGGGGTTGCTGTTCATTTATTTTTCTGCCATATCTGTGAAAGCCAGGACCCTGAGGGCTCAGCTCTAATAAGAGAGCACTGCCATGCCCACTCCCCCAACACTTCTCAGAGCTTCTCAGCTCCTTCAGCCTTTCTGCTTATCATTCCTTCTATCTCCATCTCTGTTTTTTTTACCTCCATATCTCTGACCCCAACTCTGAGGTATTCTGTTCCTCTGATCTCTTGTCCTCCATTTCTTCCTAATTGCATTATCATGTTCTCCACTCTCTGTTCACCTTCATTTTATTTTATTTGAACAAAAAGAAAAAGAAAAATCATCTATATACCTGATTGTACTTACTACTCCTCCATCTTCTCCACACCTCTGCTCTATGCTCTGTTCTCCTCTGCTTCTCCATTCTCTATCTGTACCTCCACTTCCTCTGTTTTCTTTTCTTTCCCTTTTTCCATCCCCAGTGCATTCTCCATCTGCACCACCATCTCCCTCTCTTTCCTCTTCCTCTTCTCCTCCATCCACCCCTCCATTGATGCCACAATACATTCCACTGCCATTACAATCTGGAGCAGCAGCAGAAGGTGCTGGTCAGTCATCTCCACCACTGCTGTCCCTGTCTCCTCCACTTCCTCAGTCCTCTGTGATGGATGTGCCTGTGGGATCTCAACCACAGGTTGGGCCCACTTCTTCTTCTCCCCTGCACATGGTGATCCCTCCTTATTCCTCTTGCATGTTGTATGTGTGCAATGACACTCTACACATGCAGACCCCTTGGATCTGGATATGTGGGGCACACATGCAATGCCCCTCTCTTGGCACCATTTGCATGGGTGACCCACATGCTCCTTTTACTTACCCAATCTCTTGCTCTGACTGTGCTCCTCTTTGGAGTTGGTCAACTCTATGTACTCCTGTAAAAAATCTCTGTTAGTACTGTTTTTCTTTCAGTTAGAAATTTACCTTCTGCTTCTGCTTCTGCTTCTCCACTTCTTCTCTTCCTTGCATCTCCAGCATTCCTCTTCCTCCTGCTCTCACTGCTCCTGCTCTTCTGCTTCATGTCAAAGTCATGCAGCATGTTTCCACTTCTTCCACTCTTGCACCCAGGCAAGTTGTGCTTTCAGTGCTAGCTCCTCCTCATCGTTGCTGATGACAGGAGTTACAGGCCTTGATTCATTGTTGTTGGACCTTTCAAGGATGAGAGTGGTACAAGTTTAAGCCACTCAGACAATAGTTCCAATCCTTTATACTCTGAGATGAAATTTTTTGGACTCTGCTGAGTAAGCAAATCCACATCATTGTAATCCTTTCCCAATTATCTTCTCTACAGGGGCTTGACCACCCCCTCAAACTGGCTCCAACTGGACATCCATACTTACTTTGGCCTCAAGGGCTCAGCCTTAAGGGTGAGGCACTATCACATCCATTGTTCTGACCTCTATTATGCCTGCTCCAGCTATCTTTGACCACCTCTGCACCTCTCTGTCCATCATCACCCTCACTCCTCAGAGTTCCATTCTGGAGCTTGCCCTCTGATTGGACCTATCATGGCAGTGTTCAGACCCTTATCCACTTTTGTACATTGTTGTTCTCTGACCTTT